>JAMKCH010040278.1:0-20426 GCA_023653785.1 Ophioderma brevispina
ACAGTGCACTTTAACAGCAAATACTGGTAAAATGATTAGAAAATACAGGATCGTATTTCTTTCCCATCGCCGCCTCGAAAAATCTAATTGGGCCTGACAATCTAAACATGAACGTAATCGGTATAAGCCAGGCTATCATCTGCCAATAACAGCTCATGTATTTTAAAAATGGAGTTTCTTTGGTCATATTTTACTCCAAAATATCCATAGAAAGACAAAATAAAATCAATAGAAAAACAACAGCAGTGGTAAAAAGAGAATCACCTCAAGTTGTAATTTTAGTGCATTAGGCCTATGTTTTTCCTTGATTTTGTAACATACTGCGAGTAGGGTTGTTGTCGAGTAGGATTTTTATTGTCGACACATCGTCATTTCAAGATCCGACGTCGACAAGTTTCGACAAAAAGTCTAAAAAACGATTTTACGTCCCTAAGAGTTCGCCATGTTCATGTTTGGCATTGTAACACGACGCGAGTCATGCAACGTGTACTACTGTAAGCGCAGTGAGGGCCTATTGTAGTGAGTGAATGGCCCACATTCAGCACCCTGAACATCGCTGACCGCCAGCAAATAAGCTTTATTCCAACCATAATTGTGGGTGGTCTTAAAATGATATGACATTAGAAGTTAACGGTTCAAATCTTTACATTTTAAAACGTACAAAATATGTAAGCTTTTTGAGCGAAAAATAATAACCCCCACGGGCGCCGACCTCGCGTCGCCCCGTGCTGTCCGTTCCCGCCCTTTACCTTACGTTGGTTGAATTCCACTCTTTTTCTTCTTCCGTCGGCATTTTGACATTATTCAGACTTCATTCCGATTATTGCCGACAGTCGGCTCGGCTCACGAGTCAGACGGGAGTCACATCGACTTTACGTCATAAGGAAAAGGGATTTCCCAAAGGGGTAGCGATATTTCGCCAATTAAATATCCCTCCCGTAGGCCGCCCGATGATAGGATCCTCAAATGGACTTTTGCGACGAAATTCAGACGCAAACGTGTTTTCATTTTTTTTTTAACTCTTATTTCCTTGCAATGAAAATCCACTTGAAGGTCTAAATGAACCATCATTTAAGTACTCCAGTTGAATAAATGAGGTTACTTTCACACTGACGGAGACTGTGTTGAAACCGGTAATCCTGGCGATGTAACTAGGTTGATTTTTTTCAGCTTATTTTTGTCCAAGATACATTTACCGATCATAGCCGCTCTGCTTGGCCATGTTCGAGTGAAGTTCGGGCTACGTCATACGGGATTTCCCCGTACTTAGCACACATGCGCAGTGGTAGCTGGTATTTGTTTTGTAAAAAAAGATGGCGACGCGCACACGTAAAAGATAGCTGAAAAATATAGAAAATTTGGTGAGGAATCGCTTAAATATCGGCGATGTTTAGCTTATATAAGTACTTTTTAACTAGATTTTTATCGACAGAATCAGTCATGCTTGTCGACACAAGAATAAATACATGTCGCGACAATATTGTCGACAAAGCCTTGTCGACAACACCCTACTGCGAAGTTGTTTACAAGGTTGAATTAAACACCGATTTCAAATTTTCCATCTTGTCCTTCATCCATTTTTAATATTGATTTTCATCTTGGGTTTAAGAGATAGATGACATAATATCGATATTGCCGTGGTGTCAAGTTTGGTTTGGGGTATGGACGGAAGCGTGAGATCGTGGATAGGCCCATAGGGATTTTTTGCGAAAAAACGCCCATAGCTTTACCATGCAGAAATTTACCGTATGACATTTTTGCCATGTTTTCTTGGAAATTTGGAAACTTTTGCCATGTTTTTTTTTGAAAATTTTGGCTTCAGATTGAGAAGAGTGGAGAAATTTTGACAAGAAAACCCA
Source organism: Ophioderma brevispina (assembly GCA_023653785.1). Lineage (NCBI taxonomy): Eukaryota > Metazoa > Echinodermata > Ophiuroidea > Amphilepidida > Ophiodermatidae > Ophioderma > Ophioderma brevispina. The sequence goes on from JAMKCH010040278.1 coordinate 1,860, forward strand.
TTTTTTTTTGGTGATAGATGTTCAAAAGGGCCATGGGGGTTGATCCACTTTACCAAAAAAGTCCACTTTTTTCGAGGTCCCCGACCCCCAAAAAAACATCAGCGTACGGCCTTTCCTCAATCAAGAGTAGGCCTTATTTGCATTAGACTATCCTTATGACTATCTCCATTACAGTTTTGTGTTGTTTGAATTATTGCAGCCTATTTGCCCAACACTAATTGGCCGCTTTCACCCCCTTTAAATTTGCTGCGCACAGGGGGTAGCATTTCTGTTCGCAAAAGGCGCGGTCAGGGGGAAGTCATCTCGGTCAAATAAAATTCGTCTGATTGGAGGGAACCGTAGCGTCCAAAAAACGGCTCTTTTGGCTAAAAATTTCCCGATTTTGCCCCAAATTTCTTCCAAGGCCCCCCCCACGTATTTTCCCACAATGGACTAAATCACTTCGTGGACCCTTTCATCCGACCCAGCTGCGTAACTGGGGTGTCTTTGGGAGTGGAGTTCTTGGATGGCTGCATTGGCAGTAAATTATTACTGGCTCATTATAGTAATGTGGAGAAAAATCATGATAGCTTTGGGACTTAACACATTTTGAAGCCGCTTGAAGGCAAGTGAAACGTGATTTTGTAACAACGAAAAGGCAACCACCCCCCCCCCCCCCGACAAAAAGAAGTCTGGTGCCGGTGTCGCCACTGCAAGAGGAACAGAAACATGCAGAATGGCACCAGGAGGGGGGCCACACCCATCTTGCGATTTTTTTTTCAAGCCCTGAGGGTCTTTGGGTGAAAATTTGGCAACAATTTTCTAAAAAGTATAGGTCTGGGGTTTAAAAGATTACAAAATGTCGAAAATGGAGGCCTTGGATGATGATGGTAAAATTTCAATAATACAGGGCCAATGGGTAGCAATGATGCTGGGTGAAACCACCATAATATGCCTAAAAACGTCAACTAACTGGGAACCCCCTCACCCTGTGTAACCCCTTGGACTGTAGCAAAATCCCATCTAGGGGCCTAAGGTGCTGGCCTCTCGGCGCCCTTAGAGATGGCCCAGTGGCGTAGGCAACAGTTCTAGGGAGAAAAACGTGTTCAGGGGGAAATAAGCCCCGGTCAGGGGAAAATTCGTCGACTGATTTGTCATGTTTCCATCAAAATTTCCTGATTGTACCGGACTTGACTTTCTTCCCAAGAGAGCTTCCCTGATTTCCCTTTTTGAACACCGTTGAGTTGCCCTTATCCTCCCACCCCCGATGACGACACTGGGGTTCTTTGGGACCAACGTGCATGCGAGTTCCTTGCTTCCACATAAATTTTGCAGTTAATGTGCACAGTGATTCATAGCTCATGTTGAGATGGGGGACTAAAACTCGACAGCTCTTGATTAACCAGCATTTGAGGCATACTAAGGCACATAAATACATGAGAAAAAGTTGGTGCAGAAAATATTGTATGTCTTCAAGTTTGGCATTTAGAAGAACTGGTAAAACGGTTTAGTGACCGCCTACATTTAAATCAGCTAGCGGTTGCCGCGCAAGCGCGGGCAACCGATAGTTGAAATGAAATGTTAACTTATGCAGTACAGTGTGAAAAATACCAAGTTGACGGTTCTTAGCAGACAGCATTGATCACGGTTAGTATCTGCTTTAAAAATGGGGAACATGCTGAGTAAAGAGTTACCATCCACAAAAAGAAAGTATACACACTACAGCTTAGGTGCATGCAATCCACAAAACAATTCCTATGACCATTTTTAGAGCGTTCAGTACCAACAACTAGCACTTGTGCCCAACAGAAGCCTCTCCAACTGGTACAAAATCTCACAGAAAATACTGAGATTTACCTTATTTACCCATTTCCAAAGGTCTACATTATAGAACCCTTAAAAATGTAGTATTTTTGTTTTAAAATATCAAACTTTTTTCAGAAGATTTTTGCTCAGCAGAAAAACAACCAACAATCAAGTGTTTCTCCTGGCAAACCTGATAGCTCTCCAATTGGAAACTGGCAGTAGCAACTACTCAATAACAACAAGAACTTACTTTTCATGTAATCTAAGTACTCTGTGTACGATGGGTATATCTCTTCCTTCTATTTTTGAAGACTACAATCTCTCCTACTCTTATAGGGTCTTCTTGGTAATTGGTTAGAAACAGCAGATCACCTCTGTGGAATGCAGGCTCCATACTACCACTGTCCATAACAAATTGGAACACCACAACACACAATTAGAAATTTATTAAGTACTTTACAATTACTTTGAAATTTGTGATCTTGTAGAAGGGTGTAATTTTTGCTGATAGAGGAAACACATACGTAAAGTGCATGAAAGTCGATTCTGAGTTATCATTACCCGCCCGCATTGCTTTTTGGAGACTAGAATTACCCGAATGAAAAAAAAATAAGATTGCCACAAAATCAAAAGGTTTAACAAAATTGTAAACATATTTTGTTTGTAAAACATAATATTTTTTTAATAACTTTGAAGCAAAACTAGGCTTTTTTCTGTGGCCCTAACATCGAGAGAAAATTTGTTTGGCGCATTTATTTCCATATTGCACACATAATGAAATCTGATGAAATAATGAAAAATACATCGCCGTCCCCGGACTGCGAGTGTCGTCTGCCGTCGCGGTTTGTGAATGGGGGCCAAAGGTCACAAAGGTCACATGAGGTCACAAATATGTCACCCCCACCCCGCCCCCTCCTTTCCACCAAGTTCATCATCGTAACTCTTACGGAACTCACACGGCATGCGATATATTAAGGGTTAACATTTTGACCACAGACACACACACACACACACAAACACACAGATACACAGACATACGACCAGAGTAATCCCTATGTGCCTTCTGCAATTCTTGCAGACAGACACAAAAATGAAAAAGTCACCTTATCAACCAGGGAAAAAAGTAACGATAAACTCAGAATCAACTTTCATGCGCCTAATAGACTTCTTTGTCTGACTCACATTTTTAAAGGTCCCAGGAAATGAGATGATAAACCTAGTCCAAATCTTTACGGGGCATTCCATTCCAATAAACAGGGCCACAAAAAAAAAAACACTACCAGTGACATCATTTAATAGTGAAACTATAGATTTTTAGTCAGTGCCATGAATAGATTCACACCAGTCACCTGGAATTTTCTATTACTCTCTGAAAAATCAATAGTCACTAATGATGTCATCACCAACCCAAATATTGAATGCTTTCTTGCCCCTCCTTGTAGACTTGACACAACCCACATCAATTCTATTTGCATTTCCTGGGACCTTTAACAAATCACAGAATCTTACATCTCAAGTGGTTGACTAGTTCAATTGAAACAGTGAGCAACTTTCATTGGGGGAGTGACATGTAGTTCTGGGATTGTGGGAAAGTCAGCTGTTATGGTCATTAATTAGAAAATAAAGGTATGATTCTGAGAACCGGTACTCTCTTTACGACCAATTGAAAGCAAGGCGATACCATTATTTTAAGTGGAAGAACAAGGCCAGAGGCCGAGTTCATTCAGGCAAAAATAATGGTGTCGCCGGTTTCAATTCATCGTAAAGAGAGTACCGGTTCTCAAAATCATGCCTTTATTCTCATTCTTAAACAGCTTTAAGGTCATCTTTAACCAAATTTCGCGATACTTTACGGCTTAAATACAACAAGAAAGGACCATCACCAGCCAGTGACAACAATCAAACAACCCGTTGAATGCAACGATCATACGCAACGAGATGCAACTTTCGTTGGCAGGCACGTGCGAACGTAGCTAACTTTGGTATGACGCGAGCACTTCAACCTAAAAATAACTTCAATACGCAGTGTGTACTACATGGGTTCAATTGTCGAATTGAACCCAGGCATCAGCCAATGAAATTGCTCACATTTTCACAGCTGTTAAAGAATTGTTATTAGTCTCCTGCAGAGTCCAGTTACGTGTAGAGCACCACCTAACATATTTTAATTGTACAGTGCCTGCACTATGGTTTTTTTTTAATATATACTCTTGTGCATAATTTTCCAGGTTGGCAATTTGCAAAGTAAACAAGTTGTGTACATGCATAAACTAGAAAAGTATGAGGGTGTGGAATATGAAGTAAATCACATTTTTACAGTTATAGTCCATGTCTCTACCTCTGTGCAGTGACGTCAGCGCGAGATTTGTCTGACATGAAGCGACGGTGCTTTTACGCGGGCACAAAGATGTGAGCGTAAATGTTATGACATCACTGCACAGAGGTATAGACACGGACTATAGCACTATTATTGTAATTTTTGTTTACCTTAGCACCACAACGATAGGGCTTTCACTGCCTGTGACTACCATAAGTCCCTTCCATATCATAAGAGCTGAAGACACTATCATGCCAAAGTTGAGCACCTGGTAAAAAAGCTGCACAGAGAGATATAAAGAGAATTTCCAAAGGTGAATTTACAGATTGGACAATTGTCAATTCTGGGGTTCCACAGGGTTTGGAGCTTGGACCAATCCTTTTTCTACTTTTTGTCAGTGGTATTACTTTTGATATGTCCTATAATCTTTTTCAATTTGCTGATGATCACACATTGTTTAGACCTATAGGTACTCCCAGTTATCAGGTAAAGATAATCTGGACAGAATTTATGCTTGGTCAGTCCAGAACAAACCCCGGGGGAGGGGGGGGACTGACATTGGAAAGAGGTACGGGTATGTGCGGCCCTTAAGACCCCCTTTTCGCGTCTCTCCAGCAGTTCCCAAGACCCCCAGTTGAAGCATAAATCAGTTCTTAAGGTCCCCTTTTCAGAAAATTTTGGCCTCATAAGCTGAATTTTAGCCAAATTCAGCTCCTAAGCCTGCAAAGTTATCAAAATTTCAGTTCCCATGCAAGCCCCCTACTTTCAGAGACAAAATCAGTTCACAAGCTCCCAATTTCGGAAATCGGGGCCGCACATCCCAAAAAAAAAAAAAAAAAAAAAAAAAAAAAAAAAAAAAAAAAAAAAAAAAAAAAAAAAAAAAAAAAAAAAAAAAAAACCCCCCCCCCCCCCCCCCCCGGGGGGAACAATCTTCCTCTCCAAATGTGCAGTGCTACATTTTTCTAGATCTACATTTTGTGTTTGGATTAACTGCTTGCTTGGTGACAAAACTCTAAAAACTCTTGACAACTGCTTGGATTTTTTTCCCTTCCAATCTCTTTCTGCTCACATTGATTCCACATGCAACAACATTTCTTGACTAGCAGGTTTTCTCATCAAGGTGTACTACAATCTTTTGAATATCCTGGGACACAATTGCATCACCACAAATTTTCAAAAATTCACCTCTTTTTTCACTTTTGCTATTATAGCAAACAGTTCATTTTAAAGCTTATAAATGTTATACAGATTATTGATATGTATAAATTGATCGAGTACTCAGGCGACACACGAAATATACAAAATAAAAACCTACATCTTGTTAAGAGCCACCCTGTAAATTTACTTAGCATTTTTTTTAATTTCAACTAGACATATGCACATAGTACAAAGTAAAAGCTTTTTGAGAATGTATAATTTGCAAATATCTCTAATCTTGTGATGCATATTCAGAGTGTGCAAAAATCATGTTCATTCCTGCAAAAATTACATACATGTAAAAACCTCAATTTGAAAAAGACAGTCAGGATTATTATACATGTGCACGTGTAAGTACATTTTCTGTTTCAAAGTTTCAAGTGCCAAGTGCTTCTAGTTTACATTAACATGATAAATATAACATCATTACACATTATGACAGGGCGTTTCCAATGCAGGTAAATTGTACACATCAAAATCTCATTCTATTCAATGTCACTATCATTAATTAGTCATAATTTCTAATTAGCAGCTGTTTCATTGAGAACCTTATTTAGATTGGAGAGAACTTACAATATTACAAACTGTTAACTAAGAAAATTATGCTTCAGTACACTATCGATATCTCAATTAGAAATATACCGCATCCTCAACCTCCTCATGATCATTTAATTAGTTATTAATTAGTAATTATTTCATTGGGAAACAGTTTTGGTTTCATTCTGAATACAGAAATTGCTTCTGAAACTTTCAAACGTGTACGTTATCTCAATGGGAAATCAACAGAACTCATCCTCAACTGCCTCATCCTCATTTAATTAGTTAATTAGTTATTAATTAGTAATTATTTCAATTAGTATTTCATTGGGAAATAGTTTTGGTTTAAATCATTCTGAATACAGAAATTGCTTGCAAAGAAGAAAAACTTTCAAAAAAATTGACAAATAAAATCGTGCTTTTGCACAATATCTCAATGGGAAATCCATACCTACTCTCCACTGCCTCATCCTCAACCACCTCGACTCTGTTATTAAGCTTAACAAAATTACACTAATTAAGCAACTTTCATTTCACAAAAATATCTTTGAAATAAAAACAAATTTGCTGATCTCTGTTATACTAAACCAGAGATACAAGCATTTGATCCCCATGGAATAGTATAAAAAAAAAATATAGACTGCTCATGAGGGATATGGTGAGAACTATTGCCCCAAGATGATCTTGAAATAGAGGTGGGCTATAGAGGTCTAGGGTCATATTTGGGGCATAGTTTCAGATCACTTCAAACACATGCTAGAATGATGACTTTAATGATGCGTTATATCTTTTTTATCCATTTTTCGAAGAAAAACAAATTAAAATGTGGCGAAACCAGTGTGCCCCAACGAAAAATCCAAAATGGGGACCACCAAAATTGCCCAAAACCTCATATTTGTTGACTATATTTTGTATGTTTTGTGTTAAATCACGCTTCATTTTTGTGGCATACCCCTGTTTTGACCTGCAAGGAATCATTCTATGTAACTTATATCTCATCATGACTTTTTGTTTTCTCGATATGGCAGTTTTAGCTTAAAATTGGACTGTGAGGGCGCTTTCCCAAAAGTACATTCATGTCTAAAGTTTTAAATTTTAACTGGTGGGCCATCATCAGAATTGTTGATTCATCATTTTCTGAAGATTAGAGGTGTGTAACACTTACCATTTTCCTGCAGCATCAATTTAAAATTTGACCAAAACACTCTCATTGGAATATACAGGGTCAACAAACTTTCTTACGTGTGGGTTTCAATGGAGGGCATTTTTATGACATTAAAAAGCTTGCAGTTTTAAACCGCAAACACCACGCAAGTCAAAATTTCAGCCAAGTGTTCATGAATTTTAAACCTCTTCCAGAGTTCGCACTAGGTTGCGTTATGCACGATATATGCACTTTTATTGATTGAGCCGCATGAAAAATTAGCATTGAGTGAAGATAAGGGGTTTTCTTGCCGCAGGAAATTTATCGTATCATACCACTGACCTTCCAATTAATCCAAAAAAAAATCGGACATATTATTAAGACTTAAATGATATCTGCATTTTATCAATGAGTTTCGCTAAATAATAGCACAGTTACAAGCATTCGTCATCCTTTCATCACGACTTTCGTACCTTGGTATCGCAACAATATCCAATAACAATATTCAAAGTGCCATTGCAATCTATTAGAAAATTGTCCATATAGGGTTTGCATTGATGCGCAGAAGACGGTTTCTCGGTTACGACCGCCATTTTCTCATCATTCTGCACATTCTGAACTTGTGTTTCAGAATGAGGTCACAGGTCATAATTACATTTGCTGATTGGTTAAGCTGTAATTATGGAAATTTATTACCGATAATTCACGGTGTGATTGGCTAATAAGTCCAAACCGGCAACCTCAAAAGCTTTTCATAAAATATTGAAATGAGAATATCCAAATCAAACCGAACTCTGGGGTAGTTGTGAACAACGTAATCTTTTGTTAGAGCAATCGGACCGAGAGGTTGACAATCAACAAAAGCGGCCATGGTCCCACAAACATCAAAATTTTGTGAGAAATTAATAAACAACATCCTAGCGCATACAACTGCAAATCTGCAATAATTTGCATATGTTAGAAATATGGATTTTTTTTCCAATTTGCATGAAATTTGCATAAAAGGGTTGTTCCGAGGTAGTTGGGCATTTTCGTCGCTTTTGTTTAAATGCAAAAATGCTACGGACATGTGGTTTTTTTGCTAATTTTACGAATGTATTAACTCTATCAACATAAATAGAAGTTTCCAAAGTTTATACTAAAGTTGTTTAATTGGTATTTTTCATGGCAAAATAGTTTTTTAAGCAGTTCGTTCGTCGAGTTTCGGTTAATTTCCCCCCCCTGCTTACCATCAATAACCTTTGCATTTTCTTTTAAGTCAAATAAAAACCAGTTTATGACAGTCTACACTGGCAATTGAGCACCAAAACAGCTGAATTTGCATAACATTGGTGTTCCAGGAGGTAGGTTTGGAAGCATTTTCAGCTGTTGCTTAAATGCATAAAAGCTACGGACATGTGGTTTTTTGCATAATTTTACGAATGTATTACTCTATCAACATAAAAGTAGAAGGTTTCCAAAGTTTATACTAAAGGTTGTTAAATTTGTATTTTTCATGGCAAAATAGTTTTTTAAGCAGTTTCGTCGAGTTTCGGTTAATTTTCTGCTTACCATAAATAACCTTTGCATTTTCTTTTAGTTCAAATAAAAACCATGTTTATGAACAGTCTACACTGCAAATTTGAGCACCAGAAACAACACGGTTTTCATGCAATTCAACAAATTCTACGTGCCCTTGTTTCTCTCATTCTGTGTAGTAAAAAACCCAGTCAGGGCTGCTGCCTGTTCTAAGTAGTACACGGTATTATTTCTGTCACGCTCTGTTACATAACAGGACAATTCACGCCATTATCAGAATACCCACAAATGGTCTTCAATGTTGCAAGCATGTTTCTATGATAAAGAATTTAAGTCCTCTCTATTTTCTATCATGTTTTTCCCAAATTTTCACCATCGTCAATATGAATTAGTAAATTGGTGATTGATTGTTAAACGTTCTTCATTATTTTTAAATAAATCATTGCAGCCACGCAATCTTGAATTAAAACATAATAAAAAAGAAATGATAAAATAGAAATGGTAATTACGGATTTCCAAAAGAGACACCGGATAGGCAAATTTTTACACTTTGAAAAGGCTGTATGACAAAATAAATTCTTCAGATAAATTCACCATTAAAAAACGCAGGTCTATCCCTAAAATTCTTACATTAAAATTTATTCTAATTCAAGCAACTTCATTTCCCAAAAAATATCTTGAAATAAAACAAAATTTGCTGATCTCTGTTATACTAAACCAGGATACAAGATTTGATCCCCATGGAAGAGTATAAAATATCGATGCTCATGGAGGAAGGTGACGAAACTATGGCCAAGATGTCTTGAAATAGAGGTGGGCTATAGAGGGTCATATTTGGGTCATAGTTCAGATTTCACTTCAAACAAGGCTAGAATGCTGGACTTATGATGCTTTCCCCTTTCGAAGAAAAAAAACAAATTAACATGTGGCGAAACAGGGTGCCCCCCACGAACATCATAAATGGCCCCAAATTGGCCACACTCATCTTTTTTGTGACTATAATTTGTCTGTTTTGGTACTCCCCTCTTTTTGTGGCCCTACCCCCCCATGTTTGACCGGCAAGGAATCATTCTATGTAACTTTATAATCTCATCATGACTTTTGTTTTATCGATCTGGCATTTTTAGCTTTAAAAATTGGACTGTGAGGGCGCTTCCCAAAAAGTACATTATGTCTAAAGTTTTTAATTTAACTGGTGGGCCATCATCAGAATGAGTTGATTCATATTTTTCTGCAGAATTAGAGTGTGTAACAATTACCATTTCCTGCAGCATCAATTTAAAAATTGACCACAAACCATCTCTTGATATACAGGGTCACAACCTTTCTGAGTGTGGGTTTCAATGGGGGCATTTTATGACATTAAAAAAGCTTGCAGTTTAAAACCGCAACCCCAGCAAGTCAAATTTTCAGCAAGTGTGCATAATAAAAACTCTTCCAGATGTTCGCACTAGGGTTTGCGTTCTGCATCGTATATGCACTTTTATTGATTGAGCGCAGAAAATTAGCATTGAGTGAGCTAAGGGGTTTTCTTGCACGCAGGAAATTTATAGTATCATCCCACTGACCTTCCAATTAATCCAAAAAATCGGACAGATTATTAAGACTTAAATGTGTATCTGCATTTTATCAATGAGTTTCGCAAAATAATAGACAGTTACAAGCATTCGTCACCCTTTCATCGCGACTTTCGTACCTTGTATCGCCACCAATATCCAATAAACACTATTCATAGTGCCATTGCAGTCTATTAGAAAAGGGTCCATCGGCGGGTTTGCATTGCTGCGCAGAAAGAGGTTCTCGGTTTAGACCGCCATTGCTATCCATCTTGACCATTCTGAACTTGTTGTTCAGACTGAAGGTCCACAGGGTATTAATACATTGTCTGGATGGTAAGCTGTAATTATGGAAATTTATTACCGATAATTCACGTTGTTGATTGGCTAATAAGTCCAAACCGTCAAGCCCTTTCAAAAAGTTTTCAGTATAAAATCTTAATTGAAGAATCAAACCCGGAAACATTCTGGGGGTAGTTTGTGAAAAGTATCTTTTGTTATAGGCAAGCGGGACGATTGAGGTTGAAAAATCACAAAAGCGGCCATGGTCCACACATCAAAAATTTTGTGGAGAAAATTCAATAAACAACATCCTAGCGCGATACACTGTAAAATCTGCAATAATTTGTATATGTAGACAATATGATTTATTTTTTTCCCATTTGCATGAACCTTGCATACAAAGGGTTTGTTCAGAGGTGGTATGGGCATTTTAAGAGCGGTTGCTTTAAATGCAGAAGAAAGCTAGGGTAATGTGGTTTTTGCCTCATTTTACGAATTGTTTACTCTATCACATAAAGTAGAAGGTTTCCAAAGTTCTCACTAAGTTGTTAAATTTGTATTTTTCATGGCCACAAAATAGTTTTTAAGAAGTAGTTTCGTCGAACGTTTCGGTTAATTTTTGCGAACCCCAAAATAAAACCTTTGCATTTCTCTTTTTAGTTCAAATAAAAACACGTTTATGAACAGTCTACACTGCATAATTGGAGCACCAGGAAAACCGCATGAAAATTTGCATATAAAAGGGTGTGCCAGATGTAGTTGGGGCATTTTAGCTGGTTGCTTTAAATGCAGAACAGCTACGGACATGTGTTTTTTTGCATAATTGTACGAATGTTTTACTCTATCAACATAAAAGTAGAAGGTTTCCAAAGTTTTACTAAAGGTTGGTCAATTTTGTATTTTCATGGCAAAAATGTTTTTTAAGCAGTTTCGTCGAGTCTCGGTTTAATTTTCTGCTACAATAAAATAACCTTGGCAATTTTTTTAGTTCAAATTACAAAACCTACGTTTATGAAAGTATACACTGAAATTTGAGCACCAGCAACACACGGTTTTCATGCAATTCAACAAATTCTACGTGCCTTGTTTCTCTCAGGCTGTAGTAAAAAAACCCAGCCAGGGCTGCTCCCTGTTCTAAGTAGTACACTGTATTATTTATGTCACGCTCTGTTACATAACAGGACAATCCACGCCATTATGAGAATACACACTGGTCTTAATTGTCGCAAGCATGTTTCTATGATAAAGAATTTAAGTCTCTCTATTTTCTATAAGTTTTTCCCAATTTTCACCACGTCAATATGAATTAGTAAATTGGGATTGATTCGAAAAGTTTTCATTATTTTTATACTAAATATGCAGCCCACGCCAATCTGAATTAAAATAATGTAAAAAATGAAATGATAAAATAGGAAAATGGTTAATTAGGAGTTTCCAAAAGAGACACCGGATAGGCAAATTTAATACCACTTTGAAAAGGCTGTATGACAAAATAAATTTCAGATTAAAGTCACCATTTAAAAAAACTAGGTATCTCCCTAAAATTCTTTACATTAAAAATTTTTTATGGATGCCTATAGTTAGATTAAAAATTATAATTAAAAGGCATGAAATATAAATGTAATAGATTAACCATTACTCTAAATTTCAGCTGTTTCAGCCATGTTAGTCTAAGAAATTTCGACGAGGACTATTAAAAGAGGTTTATCGCGTATTTGATATCTCCTTGTATTATATACTTTATAGCAAAGACCGTGTTAGAATTCTTCGTTTTCGGGTTTCGACCAGTAAGTGGTTAAACCAATCTAGATTGCTATAAATTTTTGTACGGATCGAGACAAGACATGGCAAACCCGGCTCGCCTCTTTCTACAAGTCAATTAAAAAAAATGAAGAAGAGACAATGAATGAAAAGAATCAAATAGCTGTGTTTCACAACTAAGACCAAAACAACGGTAATTAGTATTGTTGGTGACGGATTAATGGTGATAAACTTTTTTTCTCCAAGCATATATTAAAGGTTCTTTTACTTTTTTAAAACATGTCATAGGCCTTCAAGTTGGCGGCAAGGAGTCGCGGATTTGAAAATTTGTTCCAAATTATTTCTTCTTTATATAGCGCTTGCCTGCATTGTACAAGAGCTCCAATAATTCATGATTATGATTATTATGAATTATTCAAGGACCGACTTGGAATCATGAAGAATTTAACACAAATGAATCATTATACGCGAGTTCTTTGGTTCTGTCAGATTATTATTAGAGGTGGCTGATAGAAGGTCAAGTTTCAGATCACCCCCCCCCCTCTTGAACACGGCTCATTTGGGTGACTTAATCACCTGATCCCAATTAGAAGAAAAAAATGAAAAAAAAGTGCGAAAACCAGGGTTGCCAGCGGAAAATCCCAAAATGGCCGCCAAATTGTCCCAAAAATTATGATTTTTTACCATAACTAATATTTTTGTTCAAATTTTGCTTAATTTGGTGGCAATACCTATGTTTGGGGTATTATGGATCATGCTATGCACTTTTCATTCACATAGCCTTTCGTTTTCTTGAAAATGCAGTTTTGCTTAAAATTGAGCCCTGAGGGCGCGTTCCCATAAAATGCGCATACAATTGATAATGGCGATTTTAACCTTAAAACAAGGCGAACTAGTATTTAAGCGATGCGTAAAATGTCCCCGCGACTTTGCGATCACGCAACATGTGATAATGCAACTTCAAGATACATATACATCCCCAATGACCCGGAAAAACATCACCCTCGCCCAACACCCGCCAAATAACCCCACGCCCGCCTCCAAGAAACCAACTAACTCCCACCACCCCCCCGTCATCCCAACACCCCCTGCACACCCTACCCCCTGAACACCCAGCAACAACACCCCAACCTACCCCAATAAATACCCGATAACACGACTCCCTTGTCCCCAACACCCCGCAACCACCATTCCCCTCCCCAACACCCCCGCTCGCAAATTCTGCAACACGCCCATTCCCCCCCCCCAACACCCCGCCAATACCCAGGCCCCCTCCGCAACACCCCCAAAAACCAAGCCATCCCCAAACCCACCCCGCAAAACACCCACCCCCTCCCCGCAGCACCCCACCCCTCCCCGCACCCCCACTCCCTCTCAAACCACCGAACCCCCTCCCAAAAACCGAAAACCCCCTCCCCCAACCAACACAACCCCCCAACACCCACCCCCTCCCCAACACCCAACCCCGCCCCAACACCCACCCCCTCCCCAACACCACCCCTCCCAAACAACCACCCCATCCCAACACCTGACCCCCTCCCAATAGCATAGTGGGCTCATTGTGAGCGAAGGAATTTGCTATCTGATGTACTTAATGTTTCAGAGATTCAGCAATTGCTTGGATATTTAATTAGTCATTGCAATACATAAGCCGCATTATCACCATACTGCAAATTGACCAAAAAGATAGCCCCATTGACTTGAGGCTTTATGCAGTGCAGGAAATTTAGGATCAAAGGTACGTTTCCAAATTATAGCATTTACGCTGATTTTGCATTATTAATAGCTTATTTTGCATACTCAATTTGACCGAATACACCAAAATCTAATCAGGTCAAGAAAAACTATTCAGCCCGCTTCCTTCCACCAAGTTGCATCTTATACGCCGGACGGAACTCCAGAAAATTTGTACACATTGCAATGCAGGAAAAATTCTCATACAACATTATGCAAATTAGATACTTAATTAGAGTATTTACGGCACAATCAACTAGGTCGAGAGAACTCATCAACCGCCTCTTTCCACCAAGTAATACATTGTCGCACCTTATGGAACTCCAGATAATGGTATACAACATGGGTTAACATTTTTTGTCACAGACGGGTACGCGAACGGACGGAGAAAAGGAAGGCACCGGACGAAAGGCGATGCTAATGTCATAGTCACGTTCCGACACCGTTCTCCCACGGGGGGACAAAAATTGAAGAGAGTTTTATTATGAACACTGTGAAATTTGACTTGCGTAGTGTTTGCGGGTTTTAAAAATGTAGGGCTTTTAATGCATTAAAAACGCCTCATTGCAACCCCCAACGTAAGAAAGTTCGTTGACCCCCTGTATATTCCAATGGAGGGTTTATCAAATTTAAATTCATGCAACAGGAAAATGGGTAAGTGTTACACAGCTTTAATCTCAGAGAGGATGAAAGTCAACATTTCTGATGATGGCCCACCAGTTCAAATGTAAAACTTTTGTTAGGATAAGTACTTTTTGGGAAAGCGCCCCTGCAGTCCAATTTAAGCTAAAACGCCATAGAGAAAAAAAAAGTAGTTGGTGAGGTATAAGTTGCATAGAATGATTCTGCAGTGCCAAACATGGCTATTGCCACAAAAATGAAGGTGATTAAACCAAAAACTTAACAAAGTTATGATCAAAAATATGATTTTGGCCAAGTTGGCGGCAGTTTGGGAGTTTTTTTTGTTGGGGCCACTTGGTTTTGGATGTTTAAATTTTTAAAAAAAAAAAAAAAAAAAAGAAACATTAAAGTCATATTTAGCCCACATATGACCCTCTATAGCCGCTTCCTCTCCCCCGCCGCCCTTTTTCCCTCCCGTCTCGGTATAGCCCACCTCCATTAATATTAGAGCGATGTGTCTATGGGCAGCCTATTGAAGAGAACAAAGAAAAAACGAGCGAACATCGGAGGGGTAACTGTTATAGAAGTATAAATTTACAAGATGGAATGAGCGGATACAACTAGAATCAGCCAGGGCAATAATTAGAGTGCCGAGTAAGAAAAATTTGAGCATCTCGTCAAAAAATGGGGATACCATGCAGAAGCGTAGGAATCATCATCTCTAAATTTGTTGTTTATAAATGTCTGTCACGGGCTGGCACTCCAGGCTTATGTAATTACTTCACACTTGTTTCAGACTCCCACAATATATGCACTCGCTCCAGTACTAAGGGAAAAATCAGCCCAATTAAACCAATCGGGAAATATGGGAAAACGCTTTTCCAATATAGGGGAGCCATTGCTTGGAATAAGGTTCAAAACATTTCTCCCTGCATCAGTGCAAGTACTCTCAGCTCTAGTTTACAGGCTGTGCAATAGAATTTTGGTTCAGTTGTCTATATGAATTATAGTTATTGCGGGTCAAAACACATACTGTGTTTTGTTAGTAAAATATATATTTCCTTCCTTTTTACGTAAAAATGTTATTTGCAAACATTTCATTGCAGGTCAATGTTATTATGTCATCTTACTTAGGAGTGTGTATCACCATGACCCTTGTATTTTAAATTCTATAGTTTGGATATCAGAAATAAGGAAATCTGAAAGTTAAAAATGAATATTAGGCTTTAGTTAAGGATAAGTTTATTTGTAAACTGTAATGTATTGAGGTACTTGATAGGATTGCTCGCATAATTTTATCAGGTTTTAAAATTTTGATATGTAATGTACTTTTTGAACTTGTGCCGTTTGTAGTTACACGGTGGAATGGTATTATTGAACTTGTGTTGGAAGTCTTTCCGTATAATTTTAAAATCTTGTGCAATATGGTAACATTTTGTATAAGTTAAAGTATTGTTTAATGCATTGTATTTTGATGTTGTATTTTTAGACTGGGCCATATGGAAGTACAGAGGGGGTTACTTGAATTTCCCTCTGAAATGGAACCCGTATTAAAGAAGAAATAAAACAAACAAAACCTTTTTTTTTCGGTTGAAAAACAGCAAAAACCAGATAGAATATACAATGATAAACGCAAGTTTCTCAATTTGAAATGTTTGTTCTAAAAACACTTTGTTCTTACGCGAGAAAAATAAGGCCGGCTACCTGATTTGAACACACAAGGCACAGGTTTTCATTTGAAAAAAGCAGGTCATCGATTCAAAAGCCTGGGAGAAACCTTGTTTTTCGACATCGAAAAAGTTTTTTAAACCTAAAAATCTTTCATTATCGAATTTGGTAAAAGTTTTTCGATATACAAAAATCAGGTTTATCTATTTGGAAAGTAAAATTTAGTAAGGAAACCCTATTTTATAGAGGTTATCTTGCAAATATATAGCAAAATAACACAATAGAGAGAACTTTTTCGCGAAAAAAGGGTTTATCGGTAAAAATGATTTTGTTAATGAAAAAAACAAGTTTTTCTTATAGTTTGATACCTGGCAAGATGTGGACACAAACAAGCTCTACATACACAATTTATCGCATTTCTTTTTTTTTCTTTTAAGGTTTTCTAGAGACTAACTTTTTCTGGGGGTAGGGTTAGGGGAATTGGTAAGAAAACAAAATCGGCCGCAAAAAAAAGGTGTCCTAAAAATGCAATAAAAAAGGAATTTCCTCGTGGCTGATATTTTTTCTAGGATTTTGGCCTGTAGGAAGCTGAGACATGTATTCTTTTTTCTGGTCTAAGCGCTATGCGTTGTTGGTTTTAGTCAAAAAGTTATACGCTACGTGGAAATTCTTTTATTGCATTTTTAGACGACTGTATTTTTCGGCTGCTTCGTGGCCATTTTTCTTATCCTGACTAATTTTTAAAAAATAGTTAAAAATATCTTGACAATCTTAAAAAAAAAAAATGTGCTTTTACGCCTATGCGAGCGGGAAGCTGAGACCAACCTTTCTTCTTGGTCTAAACTCATATTGGTTTGAGGTAGTATAATCCCAGGATATACAGTATCGAGAATTTTTTGGGAGAGCGGATTTTGTCGAAAGTGATTTATTTTTTTATGATGTAGACCTTTTAGACCATTAAGCTGATTGCCGCGAAAGTGGAGCCCAATTACCAAAATGTCGACTTTTTAAGACAAAAAGAGACTATATCTTGATCGCTTTTGAATTTCAAAATCTTTAAAGAACATTTTTGGATACCAATTTTTCTTGATAATTTACAAAATGATTAAATTTTATTATTTTTTTAAATTATCAAGAGTAAATTTTACCCCAAAAATCTTCAAAGTGTTTGAAATTTCACTCTTTTTGGAGTGAACCCTGTAAAAGTGAAATTCACTCTTGATTTTAAGAGAGTATGTGATCACCATCAAATTTCCAAATCCATATCAATCCACTTTGCCTGTTAGTTATATATAATTTTTTTTTAAAATTTTGATTGAATGACCTTTACCCAATAACCCATCTGAAAAAAAAAATCATGGCAATATTTTAATCCGTTTTGATATGAGAGCTAAAAACGTGATTTTGTAAATCATGGAATTCTTTGTAAAAGTAATATTGGGATTTTTTTTTTCGCTCGAATCCAAATACCAAATGAGAAAAATGGTAGCTTTCTTCAGACAATTTTGACAACTTCCGGTAAAATCTGGGGTGGAGATCATGCCATGGACCTTTAAACACTGCAATTATCGGAAAGGAGTAATTCAATGGCGTTAATTGGCCTAACGTTTAGGAGTGACATTGACGCAATCCCATTTTCTACAACAAATTCTTGGTGGATTGGAACTTGCATCGAGCACTAAAACAATTTTACACCAAATAATGTTATAGTATAGCCGCCAAGAAGGGCCCTAGTTTAAGTCGAAATCTGTTGGTCATTTTCAGCCTTTCGCTGGTAAATCCGCACGAATTGACAATATAAGGGAAACTGTTGCATTTTGCATATAAGACGACTTAAATAATTTTGGTCAAAACCTAATTTTGCTTTTACACGCCTTGAATGAATAAGCCTAAACAGTTTGTTTTTGTGTAAATCAAGTAGTTTTGTAATAAAATGACTCCGGAGTAGTGTGCACGGGCTTAGGTTGCACAAATGAAACCCAACAAATCATCAGAGTTGTGTATAAATTTCTCTGTAAACCATTTAGACGGGTTCACGACCACCTTATTTATGCATTAATTTATAACAATTAACATTATTTATGTAAGGGTGTAAATGTTCTCGATTTATAGTAGTATATAAATTTTACTATTAAATAAAAAATCTTTTGACTGAAAATGAGGGTAGATAGTTGCATCTGCAAGAAAGCAGGGGTGGTGGGGTCGTGGAGGCTTGCCATAAGCGTCCATCCTAAAGCTTACGGCCACCTCTGTTCCTAAAATGCAGTAATGCACCTTTCCCCGCAGCCATTGCTACAATATCTTCAGTAAATAAAACATTGTGTTTTTTTTCAGATCGGGGCATATGCCTTCACTACAATAAAATTATGCTAATAATATGTATCTTTTTACGTATTTACATGGAAATATTATTTTAGTTATTAAGCAGCTTCCTAGGCCTAGCTACC
>JAMKCH010040279.1:0-13840 GCA_023653785.1 Ophioderma brevispina
CTGCGCTGGACCGGAACATGGGATCCGTCATTACAGGATCCAGTGTCCAACCACGCGGATAGAGCGTATGTGGCGTGATGTATACACGCAGGTCCTCCACCAATTCTACGAATTATTTAGTGATTTAAGACAGAGTCCTGCTGGAATCCCTGATGTGAGTTGATTCGAGGGTTGACAAACGGAAGGACGTAACTCACTTTTTGTGATTTTGAGGTTTTGGTACCAAACATCGGTAACACCTACAGATTTGAAAACCCTGAAGCCTTAACTCAGTCTACTTCCATTTGCCTAAGCAAAATAACACTTCACCACATCTCAATGGTGCACACTTTTGTTTTACTAACAGAAAGCCTTAACTCTGAGTTACGACCTCCTGATGGTAACTGTATTTGGGCAAACAATGAGTTGAGGCTTCATAGCTTGGACAATGCCAAAAGTGGCAACAGCTTTTAGCCTCCCATACCACTTATTTTGGATGATTTCTTTAAAACAAAACACTCCAAAGGAATGACATGCTTAAACATCTGATTGAAATAATTGGTCAATCAATTCATGATGGAAGATGTAACTCACAGATTACCGTTTCAGTTACCATCAGAAGGACGTAACTTAGCACTTAATTCTATATTTAAAGAATTTCTTATTTCTGCTGTTCATAATTAAAAATTGTTCTTTGTTTACTAAAGTTTTTAATATAATGTTTTTTGCTTACATTACCATACATAGCATTTTACGGAGATGTTACATTTTGATAAGGAAATATATATTTGTCTTTACGAGAAATTTAAAATCACAGTTCTTTCTCAAAAGCAGTATTTTTTTGAGTTAATGCTTCTGATTGCACCCTCGATATGTTTCTGCTTACATACTGTGTTTTGCCACGTATCAACTACTTGCCTCTGAATTCACCAACATGTGGAACCACCAACGTTACGAACGGAGGGCAACAGGACACCATCACAACTCTTTGTTATGGGCCTTCATCGCAACATCTACCCCCAATTGGCCGGGAACATTTTGACAGTTTTGGATGAGTAGGTACCCAATTTTCATGCATTTTAACCATTATAACCATACAGCTGTGCCAGAAACAACTATACAATCAAAAAAAAAAAATAGTTTTTTTTTCGTTCGAAATTTTGTTGGTACAAATTTGATCTGATGTCACTATTGATTGCAACAAAGGTTGTACCCATCACACAGTTTATTTCGTGTTCTAACGTGTTTCTGAAGCCAAGATATAGACCTTTTCTCGGATACATTCAAGAAATCAACTGGTTCACTTTCTTCGCCCAATTTTGAAATGCACCTGAAAGGGTGCTCCACGCTGAATGCAACAATAGGCAAAAATACGAGAAGTGGACCAAGTGAATTTTTCATGCTCAGAGAATTGGCTATATCTTCCGCTTTTAAACCACTTATGAACATGAAATAAACATTATCTAGAAGCTACAACAACCTTTTATCTTCAACAATATGTAACAATTAAACTGAATTTATGCCAACAAAGATTTTCATAAAACACATGTTTTTGATTGTATATTTTTTTCTGGCACAGCCGTATTGTGCCCAGGGAATGACATTCATTGAAGGCAACTGTTTATCAGGGTCAATTTATATGGAAATTGTACTTAACAAAAACCTGTTTACAAAACTGTTGCAAGCAGTCATGAGTGAACGGCACCTCCCAATCTTTGCTATTGTTATAGATCGACAGTCCCCTATAGGTTTAGAGGAAAAAACAACAACAAACAAACCTGGTAATGCCTAACATTACGTGTCATTTGAAATGTATGGAGTGCATGTTAATATAGCATGGGCTTTTATAATGGGAATGATACAGTATTGATTTTTAGTATTATTGCTATTGTTTCGAAATTTCACAGTAGATGCACAATTTTAGGGTTAGCACACATGTAGAATACATCCTAATCAATGTGTGGAGCCACCCTTTCAGAAAGGGTGGGCAAAAGACTAATTTCAAACTAGATAGATCTTGTGTCCAACCGGGACACTTGCATTTGGCACATGACCTGAAACAATTCAAAGAATAGATTCCTTAATGATCCAAAGTCGTTCAATGGAAATTGTTGATAAATTTAGTTGTGTATAGTTGCATATCTGACGTGTTATTTTTAAAGGACTTAGCATCGACGATGGCCTCCCGAGGGAAATCAGCGATTTGAATTATGCATCATTGATGATCAATGGAAATCCACATTTTTGGCAAAATTGACAATTTGGGACCCCCTAATGACCTTTGATTCCGATTTTAAAAAAACTACACAGTACACAGCAAAATGGATTGTTCCATTTCAATTAAAAAATAATCTACTATGCTTAGTTTGGATGATAACAATCTTGAGCTAAAAAAAAAAAGCTTAAATCCAGAAACTGACCCCTTACTGACCTTTGACCTCATTTCTTGTAGACCCTATAGACACCAAGTGATGCTGGTTGCTATGCATGAGTCATGTGATCCTGTAATTATTGTAGGAGTAGCATTTTAGTGAAAATCAAATTTTGCCATTATTGACCTTTGTATGACCTTTGACCCCATGAAAAGTGGTCATGGGACATAAGTGGGGCTACCAATGATTTGCTTCAGACCAAACATGGTGAAATCCATGTGGGAACCTACGCAATTCCCCAAGCACACAGTACCACTCAATGCTGCATAGGCCTACTACATGTAGGACACTTTTTGTGTTCCAAACCTTCTGTCCCTGACCTTCAATTACAGCTCATTTCACCGTCTTTCACCTTAGGCCTAGAACTCACAAGTTTGTGCGGACTGTTATGTTCCGACAGCATATCCGGTGCACCCCCCCCCCCCCCCCCCCCCCCCCCCCCTGCTTGGCAATGCCTATGAACAATACCTGCTGTACAGGGAATCCAAGTAAGTTTTTATTTGTTTTAGTGAGCTAGTTTAGGTTTACCAATATGGGTTATAGCATTTTTGAGAACCTTTGAAAAACTCTGAAAAAGTCTCTATTCCCTTGCAAAGTTGAAATTGGAGTGTTGATATATAATTGCTTTTACACGTGTACAATTAAAAACGTGTTGAGCAAGAGTTCCAAATAATTTCACAAAGTTATTTGAGCGGGGGGGGATGATTGCAAATAAATTACAACAAATGCAAAAGTATCATCTGCAATCATCACATTCAAATCGGTTAAGGGTACCTGTTTCCAAAATGGTAGTTTTAAATTCAAAAAGAAGAACCGTACTTATCTTTGAAACAAATTCAAACATGCAATACCGCAGTACTTAATGTGCTATTGGTTTTTTGTTTTTGTCGTTTCAAATTTATTGAAGGGGGAATTTCGAAAAGTGATATACCTTTTTGGGTTGTTAAATGGAGACTGATGTTCTGTTATTAGCCTCCAAACCACAACTAATTAAATACTCAGATGATAATGACATGGACTCATAACCCATGGCTCGTAGGTTTGAATCCTGGCAAAAGCTACTTCTTTCATACGGAACTTAATGGGAGATTATATATAAATGCTTATGGATAATTAGTATAAACAAAAACCTCCCAAACTTTTTGAGTACTGTGTAATGTCACTTTCCCAAATCCAGCTTAGAGTTCGTTACATACAGGTAATGTTGCAAGATTTCTGAGGTACCCTGTATTAGGCAAAGATATAAGCCTATGGCAAAAGGAAATTAGTAAATAAATTTGTCTCAAAAATTTTAGTAGCAAGCATATGACCAACAACACAAAATGAGGGGGAGTGGGAAAACATATTTTCTCATGATCAATACAAAGTAAATGATTGAATAATGTCTGCCAAGACTTGGATTTAAATATTGTAAGTTATGGGAATCAGACTATCTCTTTAGATACCATACGTTATTTTTTTTCACCTTGCAAGGCTGTACCATTAGATGCTATTTTAGTACAAAATGGGCATGCCCGGGGTTACACTGATTGTATTACCTTATACATTTTGTATTTCTGTAAGTGTTCATGTGCAGCAAAAATCTATCAAAATGTATTTGCCTGTTGTTTCTACATATACAAAAAGTAGTTTCAATTTTTTTTACTCCGTTAACGAATGAACTCCACGTGTATGCATTGATCCAATGGGACCCGCACGCAGAAGACGAGGATGGCAATATTGTGGAAGTGCCTGAAGTAATCTTCACTTACGATGAACAAATTGATCTTGGATCAGCAAGTTAATGTGTATAACAATGCTGGATGTGTGGGGATGAGGGAGCTTATACGCAGTGCAAGAGGAGATATGCTTCACAAAACTTTTCTGTAGACACATTTACAGAGGGCATGTATTTGTATGGTTTTCAGTCAGATCCACATGTATTGTGTTGGTGACTCTTTAGATATATACACTTTGTAGTGCCATCCCAAAGGAATTATCATAACATGCGTGAAAACATATTGGCTCACCGAACAAATGTCCCTTTCGTACCAAACATTACAAATAAAAAAAATCAGGGTTTTATCATGAATAACTTTCTGCAGATTCCAATAGGCTTATTTGCACTTCATTGATTGTAAAAATTTGTGAACTGATTGATTGTGCAAGTGCGAAAAACTAAGATATGTAATTTAACAGTTATTAAATTGGCTCTTTGGCATGTATGAAAATAGCAATTACCTCTGTATGAATAAACAATACCCTCTTGGCACATGTAATCTCAATAAGATGTCTGATTGTGTCACTACTGAGAAGACTTCTTTCTCTCCATTTTTACCTAGTTCCGCAGAGACGTTTTGTCGGCGAAAAAAAAAGAGCGGGGTGTAAGTTGTTATTTTTTTTTAAAAAAGCGTGTGAAATGGGGAGACGATCAGCTTGAAAAAAGTGAATTCTATTGGACTAACTTAATCTAGGAGATTACTGTGGCTGCCAGATTTCTCCATTTCAATGCATTCAAGCGTATTATTTTCGGGGAAAAATAAAAAAGCGACGCCTGGAACAGGGAAGGAAAGTGAGAAATGGTGTGGTGGAAGAAAAAGGTTCTTGTTTCCAGTAGTGACACAATGCCTTATGCTGGTCCTTAAAGTATGGTGGATTGATTTCCTCCCCCCTCCTCTTTCAGCTACCTCAGAGGTATTGGCTGATTACGTACGCTAATAAATTATGCTACTACAATGTTGGAACATATTTAACTTTTTTAAAAAACCTCAAAGAAAGAAAAACATTGCTTGGGCGTTATTAAAGTTGACATGTTCATTTTCAAAACAGTTGTGTCCTATTGTAAATGTGATGATACACTTTGAAAACAAAGATTCAAAGGGTTCAGGCCAAAAGATGCTTGTAAAGTGCGGGTCACACGACCTTGCATTGAGTCTGGAGACTTAAATTTGTAACATGGATCCAAAAACCAAGACTGGCATGAAGTGTGGAAGAGTTGAAAATGATACCGAAGTAAAGCGTGATGGCTTTACGCCTATTTTCTTGATCGTGGTTTGACTACTTCCTTTCCCTGATCTTTGGAAAAGAGGGTGAGGGCAACAACAAAGACAGCCCTGGGTTACACAACTGTCTAAGATTGAGGGCCGAGAGGAAAAAAGGGAGGGGGATGAGGTACCTGCCTTGGTAACCATAAAGAATGGACCGCAGAAAAGAGATTAAAGGAAGCCGGAAACGCCGAGGTGGAAAAGGCAAAAACAGCGTATTATGCCAACAGAATTAGGAACTTACAAAAAACTGAACCTAGAAAATGGCACAAGAAATCCAAAAAGGTGACAAATTTCAACAGGTCGGAGCTCAGACCAATGGACCCAAACGGAATACCCCGTGGTGGGGCGATTAGCAGAAAGGTAGGTCTTGAACCAAGGCCAAGGCTGATGGAAATCAACCGAGTTACCCCACACAAAGTGTCTGCCCATGTCCCCCCTCTTTAGCACTAGTGATCTTCCTGCTTAATTACCTCAAAAGATCCTCCGACTCATCTGCATCCTTGGGAGTCTCCATGAGCTCATGAAATTTCCCTACATAAATATGCTGGCCCTGATATGATTCCAGCCAGGATAATCAAAAGAGTTCCCTATATGAATTGAATTAATTAGATTTGAAATCTATCTATATATTGGAAAACACCAAAGGCACAATTTTCAACTTGCATTCATCTCTCTAAATCTGTCAGAGGTAGCTCAGTTAAACTATCACCAATTAAAGCTGACCTTTTTGGGACCAATATACAAATCCACTTTGGAGTGCACTTTTGTCATTTCTTACAAAAGCCATTTTTGGAAAATGGTCAGCGCTCTCATAATGAAGACCATTTGTGCATGGCTGACCTTTTCATCATTGGGCAATGAATATTTATAGGGTCACGAACCATAACGAAAAGCCCTGCACCCCCCCGGGGATTTTTGGAGACCATTATTTTTGGCAACCTTATACATATAGCTAATCAAAATCAGGTGTCTGCAAAAATCCCCACCATGGGTTAATACGAGTGAGGGCGCTTTTTCAAAATGGCGGCAAATATTCACTAATGCCATTTTTGACATATATCTGATTTTTGATCCAAATTCATGCACTAGGTGACTACTTAGTCGCAACAAAACACCACCAAGGAATTTTGAACATCCTTTTGGCCATATTAACTGCCTCTCTTAGAGGGCGTATATTTCAAATGGCCACCAAAAACAATGAAACACCGTGTATTTACACAGTAATGCCTGAAAGGCAAAATGCCGGTGTCACCTACTTATTATACTTTGTCATGCACCTGTGGATTAGTTTTGAGGTGGTAAAAACACTTAAAGTAAAAACTTAAAAGAAGTAGTTAGCCTTTTAAGTGGATATATAGAGGGCGCTTTATGTTAAAAAGGTCTATGACTTACTATAAACTAGACCACAACCACAGCCTCCTTAATCACGAATCACCTTGAAACCGCATCACCTGTTTCTTGAGTCTTGATATGTTGACGGATGGTTACTAATTGAGCAACAAGCTTCTACGATGCCTGCTTGAGAGAAGAGCTTACTGAGGTAAGGAGTGTACGCGTAGCGACGAACCAAACGCGTCACATATAAGTTGTTGTCAGAAATTACTAAAGTCCCCATACTTCAAAAAACAGGTGTTTGGTTGTGGTTATGTGGGTCAGGGGTGGGAATTTGGAATGTTCCCCGGGGGAGCGTGCTCATGACTCTCCTGTTCAGCATCTGTGCCAGCGACGGGCATGAGGAGTGCGGGAGCCTGTCGTTTGGTCTGGAAAGACAATATTGGAATTGGCGAATCAGGCTGCAGAAGTCAAAGGGAGACTCAAAGGGCCTTTAGAACCACCAGCGCGCAAGTCCATCCAGGGCACAGGTTTATGCTTTAAGTATGCGCGGGGCCCGTCACCAGGCGTCACTGGGAGCACCGTGATCGTAGTTTATTAGGAGTCACCTTGGACTGCCACTCACTTCTAAGGACCCACACGGAAGGCAGTGCGTAGTTAGGGAGGGGCATGGGGAAGGGGCACATGCCCGAACCCTGGACCCCGCCAGGGCAAGTTTAACTCATTCTGCTTCATGATTGTGAGATAACGAGAGCTCTCTGGAGGGATGAAACATGCTAAACCCAAAGATCTTCTGGGGGCTCCGCTACTGGACCCCCGAAACGTTCAGCATAGTTCACCTGCTTCAAGATAAAGGACATAACCCCTCTTGAAAGCACTAGAACATGTTAAGCAAGAGCTTCCCGGGGTCTCATGCCCCTGAACCCCCACAAGGGGCTATTTCCCCATTACCTGTATGCCCGCATGCTGAGATCGACAGAGCTGGCCCGTGCTGCTTAATGTGTGAGTATGATTGCCCTTTTATGGGACGGGTCAGACCCAGAGCTTGGCCGTCGTTGGAGCCTCCTGCCGGCTTGTCGCGGGGTGTCTTCGGTCAGCTG
Organism: Ophioderma brevispina; assembly: GCA_023653785.1. Taxonomy (NCBI): domain Eukaryota; kingdom Metazoa; phylum Echinodermata; class Ophiuroidea; order Amphilepidida; family Ophiodermatidae; genus Ophioderma; species Ophioderma brevispina. Next base: position 7,870 of record JAMKCH010040279.1, read on the forward strand.
CCAGCGGACAACTGATACATGCAGCAGCGTAGCATGCAGGAGCAAAGCTGCCAAGTATCTGGTATGGAGAACCTGTGTTTGGACAGAGGGCGGCTGCTGACCGCCTTAGGAAGATGTAGTTCTAGGCAGTATGGTCCTTTGAAATAGTCCTTAAGGAGTTTGGGGGAGTTGGCTTGTGGAAAGAAGGACTTGCTGTCAACCAAGTGATATCTATTGGTATTGAGCCAGGTGAGCATCATCTGCCTGGGGCTGGCTTCTCGTGTGCTGAGTGAGCGGTTTTTGTATCAGCTGATTGATATCCAGAAGCGGCCGACGATCAAAGGTTTCCTTGCAGAAGTTAGTCCACCTGGAAGCAGATCAGGACACTGGAACATCTCTTGGTCTCCCAATGTTAGTGCAACCATGCACAGACAAGGACCTTGCAGAATTCAGGCCAGCAGCCAGACATTGGACCCACCTCTGGCAGATCAATTTGAGAAACCACTGTGTTGGATCATAATAAAAGAATTTCCAATTTTACTAATCATTGGTATTGTTCAATTGGCGATCTTTTAAGCAATGTGTTCCTGGTATACGAGCTTAAATACAGCTCCTTTGATTCAGAAATTGATCTTCTCTCCTCCTCTCTTTTGAGTCATATTCTTAATTGTCTTCTTCTGTTTTTTTTTTTTTTTGTTTTTCAAAAAGGGGGATTTATTTTCCTCTACTATTATGTCAGGGACAACTCTTGTGGCATCAAATCTAATGATGGCACCATTGGAATCTATTTTCTTTGTATCTAGTGCGCCATCATTTAACTTTCAATCATGATCATCTGGTGGAGGAATTCTGGCTCTGTCACATCTGCCTGGTACCAAGTCAGGGCTTGATAATTGGATGTGCATCCTCAACAAATATCTCATACGAGTACTCTGGCACATCAGACTGGATCTTCCACGGCTTGCGAATTCATCGATATAATTGTCACGTTTTGTCAGCCCTCGGTCTACCTGAGGCCATTTTCTGTCAAAACTCCCGACCCCCCCCCCCCCCGTGATTTCGTTATTGACCATCCGATTCCTGTAAAATTGGTACCACAGGATAGCTAAGAGTTCTTCTTTCCATTGGTTATCAAAATAAGTGCCAACATCCCCATTATGAGTCACGATGCTCTATGTGAGGTAAAGTATGAAAATACATGTACTGACTTAGGGTGGAAAATTGATAAATCGCAATTTGAACGAAATCCAAAACATTATTATAGCACTAAAATGCTCTGTTTTATAAAAAATGTTCATTTCCCCTCAAGTAGAGCCAAAACCGCATGAAAAATTGGATCTTCCTAACATTTTGGGAGAAGAAAAATGAATTTTTCCCTAGTGTGTCTATGGAAAATTGAAAATTTTGCTAATATGCGAACTTCTATGACGTCATTGTGACGTAATGCTATGCATTTTGGTATCATGTTGGTATCAATGGAAAGAGGAGGACTAGCCATTGTTTGTACCACAATCAAGTGCCTGTGTGAGTTTCTTGTTGTGTTAGGGCTGTTGGTACTTCTCTTCAGAAGGGGGTTGGTTGCATTTTGGCAGGCATTTGAAAAGCGCCCTCACCGTTTAAACCAGGGTGGGGATTTTTGCAGACAAACTGATTTTCAGTTGAATTTGGTATAAGCTTCCCAAAAATGGTTGTCTCCAAAATCCCCGGGGGGGGCGTGTGGCAGGGGTGGTCAAGGTAGCCCGTAGTCTATTATAATGCTAATTGGGTCAAGATTGGGAGATAAACGATTCAGTTGGTGTTGAAAATGGGATGTGACATTGTAGAAAAGGACACTTGCTGGATCCAGGCAATATTCTTAGAATAACATTTTACGAATGACATATAGTTTTGGATTGCTGACAGTGCTAGGGTCATTTTGTAAACATATTCACTGAAAATCTTTGCAATCAATGGTAAGTGGGTGATTTTCGGTGTTTTGGGGATGGACATTGTCATTTTGTGAAGGACGTTCCATTTAAAATGGACATATAATGGCAAGTTATATCATAGTTTACAATTTTGGAGTTCTTTTACTAACATCTTTGGATGTGAATTGCTATCTTGGCTATTATATGCCATTAAAATTGTTGAAAAATTCAGAATGTTTGTAAAACATGCTATAACGCCCAATCTAATTAAGATTATGAAGAAAGGATTTTAGGAAGCCAGTGGATTTGTCACATTGCATGATTGTGAATGGAAATTTCAACTGAGAGCCACACTCCATTAATCATGCAATCCGATTATGTATGGTACCAGTCTAAAGCGATTCCAAAGTAAAGTTTGAAAAAAATATCAGAACAAGATTGTACTTTTGAGTATATAATCCTATTTAGACACTGGCTACAGCGAGCAGGGTCTTAACAATAATGCTGGTCACTGAAGCTTCTTTTTTGATTTGAATCTACTCCTTTATTTCTTTAAGCATGTGTGAGATTGGTATTGTGATGAGGGATGCGTGGCAAAGTAATCTTTGAAGCGAAAAATTTTGAAAATCCCTTTCCTTTGTCAGTTGGGCTTTTTATCAAAAAAATGGGAACGTTGATTTAACTAGGGATCCATTAGTACTGTAACTTGGATAATATAAATGAAGTATGTGGTGATCAGCAGTTTGTTTTATTGTGATATTAAAAATTGGCTGTGATGTTCAAGGCTTTCATTTGGTGCCCTGAACGGAATGACGATTACAATGTTGTCAAGAACCAGCAAAAACTTTTTAAATTTGGGTTGTAATTGCGTCTGCAAGATATTCATGAGCTCGATGTTATAAAGTCTCATTACTGAATATAAGCTGTATATTCATTTAATAATCAATTTTAAGATTTGGTGCTAGGCTAGGTTGGATAAAAGCCCTTTAATTAAGAAATGTAATTATCTTCATGATAAGTTCACAAAAGTAACACCCAGGGTTGCCAAAATTGGATGTAGTAGCCAAGTTGGGCTACTGTAACAATATTCAAGGACTTTTTGCCAGTCTCATTCCCAAGGAACATTAGAAACCAAGATGCTAAAAGGTAAAAAGTGAGGCTGCTGTTCAAAAATTGGCTACAGCATTGCTAAGAGACCAAGTGACTATTCACAATTTGCTATCCCATAGGCAGTTGAAAACATGACCATTAAGGGGAAAATTTGGCCACTTTTAGTTTGGAAAATAACTGGGGCTATGGTCTGAAAATTGTTGGCAACAATTGTGTCACCCTCTCTCTCTTTTCTCTCTCTGGAGTATTAACTCCTTTGTTTCATGAAAGATATCAAAATGAGATATTCACATACCCCTGTATCTGTGTGTGATATAAATCTTAACCCAGTTCAGTATACAAAGGGTTGAGGTAGCTTAAAGGGCCTATGTTTAATTGAGGCAAACAAGTCTGCATGTGCCAAGGCAAAGTTTAGGTTTATATATGCTATACATTTATACATAAGAATGAAGTGTGATGGTTGAAAGCAAACCTTCTTTTAGTCTCCTCTGACATAATACACTGCTGGATTGTTTAGGCTCACACCCTATATCATTTAAGTTTATTAATATTTGACATCATCAATCCAGGCCCTGGCGCTTTACAAAGTGGCCCGAGGACCTGGCACTGATAAAATAAATAAAAAAATAAGGGGACAAGGCAAAAGTCACAGAAAAAGAATTGAAGATATTACTTCTCGGATAGCACATTCTAATCATTACAGTGCTATACAGTAAGCCATATCAACAGCTGTGGCATATCTGTGATTGCTGTGCTCAAGCTCAAGAGGGGCTGGGGAATGGATGAACTGGGAATTAAATTGAAATGTAGGTGTTTATTTTTTGAATACATGGGGTGTGGAGGGTAGGGCTTATCAACATGGTGATTTATGCTATAGGTAATATATAGTTGGGATGTAGGGGTGACATGATAAGAGGTTTAACTTCATATAATTGAACGCTCTGTTGGGGTGTTGTTATTTAGCCTTCTCTCTTAGTTCAGTCTAAATGTGGTTCAGTCTGGTGAAGGTGGGGACAAGAGAATATATCAGGTCCTTCCACAATGCATTTGCCTTCCAATTGGCATCTCTTGTACATGTTATATGTGGATCGTTAGTGTGAAAACTGGATGAAACATATATGAAGCGCAAGATTAGGATTGAGTTCTGCTAATTGTGCTATTAGTAGAGGAGTAATATGACACCTCTCCTAACACCTTGAAAAAATCTAATTTAAAAGGACTTTTTGTAATTCTGGTAGGCCTATATACTGAATAATTACCAAAAAATTTGTCCCGCCTTCTAGTTGCTGAGTTGGTAAGTAATTGAAGGTCAAAGGTCAACCGACCTTTATACAGCCTATGATGGGTTATAACTGCTCACCAATTGGCCAGAAGCAAACAGATGGTGTCTATACCCATGTTTTGGGGGTCAAAAACACATTAAAACTGTCTTGCGGCTTACAAATGAAGTATCATTATCTTTCAGCTAGAAAGCAACTTTTCATCACAAATTTTTCCGTGTTTCTCAAACATAAAATTAGCACAATTAGCAAATCAAATAAACCAAAACATGACCATTTAATCTATAATGACACAGCCAATACTCTTGTAAAAATCAGTGGGCATATCGTAACTAATTAACATTATGTAACCAAATAGTTCATTTGGACCACATGAGAAGCCTCATTACCACTTGTTGAAATAAGCCAAACTTCATGAAACTGCATCACAGGGTGGAGAATAAAAATTGAGGGAGGGGACCCGTATAAGTAGAGGCTTATGTGCCATATGTTAAGGATTTAAAGACTTTTTTTAGGCCTGGTAGGCCTAATATGAATAATTATGAAAATTTTTTCCGGCCCTCTAGTTGCTGGGTTGGTCAGATATTCAAGATCAAAGGTTTCAATGACCTTTATAAGGGATGTGATGGGTCATAACAACTGCTCAGCCAATTGGCCCTAGAAGCAAAAAGGTGGGGTCTCTACCTATGATTTGGGGTCAATAAAAACAAACATTTTATGCTTACAAATGCAGCCATCTTGCTTTTCAGCATGAGAAAGCACTTTTAATCCAATTTTTTACAAGTTCTATCAACGTAAATATCTCGGACCTAATCAGCGCCACTGTAATTTTCCCTTCGCAAATGTTTTCTCTACAAAAAAGACACTCAGACAAAACTTACCAAAAGACCTTCCTGTAGGTGGAGAATAACAAATTGTTTGAGCGCATAAGGGCGTGGAAGGTAGGTATCATACTCAAGGTATAGCCTCTCATTCCTGAGAGGGAAATGCACTGTATTAGTGCTAGCTTCCTTCCACAACCTCAACTTTTGAACAGAATACCACTGCACGGCTTAATCAGTGGCGGAAGAAGGCCGCAGAAGGTAGCCAACGCCAATGCAACCCCTGTCAACGCTCCACCCATAGTTGCCTAATGCTCCTGGATCAAGATGCTAGGTAGATAAGCAAGAGGGATTTGACGGTGACACTCCTCTCCGCTTGACTAACACTTGCATCACATAGACTTGTTGGAGGTTGGAAGTAAGAACTCCAACCGACATTGTCCAAAATGTCGGGGATGAAGAAGGCCTCTTTATAGAATGCCCAGGAGAAAGCGGGAGCTCGAACAACATATGCCCTAACAAAGAAGCCAGTCAACAGTCATGGTAGTTTTGTTGTGCATTTCAGATGACTGGGGAAATCCAGCTAGCTCAATGCGTCCCTTGCTGAAGGATTCTCTGGCTGTCTGCAAACCCGGTCTGCAACTATGTTGAGACATGGCAGAAACACCGATTTCGGGGTAAAAGGAAGAGTACGATTCTTGGCCAAAAAGAATAGAGACCTCCTTTGCGCTCAAGCCCGTGGGGTGGTGGGCCTAGTCCGTAGACAAGGAATGTATATTTAACCTCCTATGGCCACAAGCCCACCAAAAGCCACAGCAACTAGGACGTTCCAGAAAGATAGCTTCGGTTTTGTTTAAACTGTTCCGACACCAAG
>JAMKCH010040280.1:0-42512 GCA_023653785.1 Ophioderma brevispina
TGGTGTAATCGGACTTAAACTTTTTGAAGGAGACGTGGAAAAACTAAAACCTAACCAACTGGAACACACACCCATACACATACATGCACACACGGACATGCGCTCTATCCCAAACTCCCCCGCTGCTTTTCAAGCCATAGGGATCAAAAATGTGGACCTTATGTATACCTGTTCAAAAGGATGGTCCACAAATATTAAGAAGCCAAGATTATCATATAAGTCTCAGAAAGTTCTACTTGGCATCCAGCGGTAATATATAACGTCTGGACTCGGCGCCCATATTCGACCAAAGCCTCGACGCAGATTCTTCACGTAATAATCATCAATATTTCTTCACTGTTTTATAGCACACCAGAATCAGCAACCACATGGCCCTTCATCCTCGTTGCATTTTATAAAGTGAAAGCTGAAGAACGCGTCTGCTTGATCTTTGCATGGGCAATATCTAGGTCATAATGTTATATAAAAAAGGTAGATAAGGAAAGGCAGACAGAGAATCCGGAAGGAGGAATGGAAATAACAGGTAAATTAGGTCAGGGGACTGTAGTGTAAGAGTCTTGCGCTTCCGGATAAAATTGTGATTTTTGGCACCAAGTCTTTAGTCATTGATATCCATAAAATTGAGGGAAGCACTGCCAACCCCCTTAATGGCCCCCAGCTTGGGTTTCAAAGGTATCCAGGGTCAAAATATGTAAAATGTTGTGAATTGTTGAAAAGCAAACCATGGTTTTGTCCTGGTCACAAGGATTTCCCAAAAAGGGTATAGTTTACACTATCATGGCTGTAATAGTTCCGGAGCTATGGGGTAGAAACTGTAAAAATGGTTAAAAGTCAATTTTGGTGTTACACGGATCAAAAGTTAAACGGTTGCTTTGATTCAGTTAATATGTGGTGGGGCAAATTGTTTCCCTGCTTAAAGATTGAAATAAGGAATAGCTTTTTGGCCTTATCTGTTATGCTTCTGTTTCATCACTTTATCCACAAATAGGTCACAGGTCAATAGAATCCAATAGCTGACCAATAGCGTTTGACTTTATTCGCGCATTTTGGTTATAACCAGACACGTAAGATATTAAAAACTATTCCTAATTTTTCATTCATGAGCTAAACCAACAATTTGAAACCACATTTTTAACATTTGGAGCAACTTTTAATTGTTGACCCCTGTAGCAAACCAAAATTGACATTTTTTACCATTTTTACAGTTTTATATTACCCCATAATTCCTAACCTGTAAGTCACAGGTAGTATAACTATACCTTTTTGGAATCCCCTTGTAACCAGACAGACATTATGGTGTGCTTTTCAACACCAATGGAACATTTAAAAAATTTTACCCCTGTATAACCTTGAAATTAAAGCTGGGGGCCATGAAGGGGTTGTGGCAGTGCTTCCCACATTTTTTTGATATCATGTAGAAAGTAACCTGTGTAACAAAATTCACAATTTAATATCCCTGATTTGCACACTCACATGACGATTTGTTCACTACAGTCCCCACTAAATACGATATACCGATTTTAATAACCGCCATGTAAGTGGACATATGACGCATTCCAGTTACTACATACATTCATCACCTGTTAATGATCCCTATGCAATCGCTAAACATGGACGATTGACAGCTTAATGTATTGTAGTCCTGGAATGTATGCATCTTGTGCACCAACATGTCTGGTGGCTGACGTCATTGATTACGGTCTATATGTTTACAATATAAAGCACTAACACACAATTTTTTTGAAGACGCACCAATTTTTGGGATATTTTGAGATTTTTTTTTGCACATTTGCATTTGTAATTGGGGGGGGGGGGGGGCGGGACTAGTGAACATACCTGTGAATGGTAAAGCGCTTCAAAACTCCGCTATTTGTTGCAAAATAAGCAATTTGTATTTTGAAATAATTAATATCGGCTGCTGGAAACGTCTTTCCAATATGAATCCCCGGGAAATTGCGTTATGTACGTGTCTAAGAAGCTCATCATTAGTTGTTCTGTCTGTTGGTTCAGGTAAGTCCAGTTAGAGATCATTTTCGTAAGGGACCCCATTTCATCATGGACGGACGAAATTTTTTGGTGTGTTTCCAGCTCCGCCCTTAAATTATATCAGTGGATCCCGATTTTAATTACAAATCGCTTCTTTTTTAAGAAAAATCCGCATTTTTGAGCATTAGCACCTCGCATGTATAATTTACTAGACAATACCACACATGTGCAAAAAATCTCAATTTTGAAAATTGGGGCGCTCTCAAAAAATGTGCTGTTATGCTTTAAAGCGTGATGAAAGCAGTTCATGTTTTAGTTATTATGCGTTGAGATCAAATTAAAGGAATTTTATATCAATTGTGGAGAATGAGGGTAATGGGGTCACTTTAAAGGTGATACTCATACCAATGGGAAAGCTTATGGACTTCGTTTGCGGAGGTGCCAAAATATATTTTCCAAAAGAAAAATAATCTGTTATATAGCCGCAAATAAACCAACACTAACCTTTATATACGCCCAAGCTTTCCTGCTCTGGCAATTCGGTAACGTAGGTGATTGGCAAGTCTTGTTTGCGCAATGCATCTTCCTATGTAAACAAACCCCTAATCGCTGGGAAATAGACAATTTTTCAGGTAAAATGCGAGTTCTTTTACCTGATGTAACTGCTTCATTTAGAAAAATATTTTTAGTTTTTTTGTTTTTTTAAGTTTATTAAAAAGAACGAAACAAGAGTTTGAGTTGTGCACGAAAACACGAAACTAGATATTTTTTTGAGTACGGAAGTATGCTTGACTTCCCTTCAACTTTTCATCAACAGGAAATTCTAGGCTTGTCGCCCTACTAGGCATGCATGGGCTTGAATGTCCCACCTGTTAATTGTCGACCCTTCGCATATATAATTATTTGCGGCTAACATTTTTGCCAAGGGCGGGAAGCCATTTTTCTGTAAAAATTTTCCTCGCCGCTCTCGTGGTGCATGTGTTGTTTTCGGCCCATCCGTTTTTGTCATCATACTACTATTTTATACGATTTGTCACGACTGGGCGAGCCTATTTAACAAAAAATAGAACTGCCAACTACCCCCATTGCCGTGATTGGAAAACCCGGGGATCCCCGGTGACGTAATTAGGAAATCTAATATAAAAACATCCCGTCTTGAGAAATCAAATTATACGGGTTTGTGAGTTGTTCTGAGAAGTATACTGCTATAATTATAACAAATAATGGGGGTAGAGAACATGGATTGTTTTGTCAAGCGAAGGTTTAATACAGCATGCTTTTCTCATAGAAAACCGATGGCATTTGTCACATAAGTTGTTTTCGGGGAATTCGGAGGCGTGGAATTAATTTCTTGTGGTGTCTATGCACGTGCACGCAGCTTGTTCTGAACTTAGGTGTTTGCTTAATTATAGAAACATAATTGACTCATCATTACCCAACTGGACAACTTGAAACCTTTCAGAACTGCGGCTTACGCTCGGCCGATGTCGGTTCAGACCACACCTGTGTTCTGGCTAAGGTGAAATTTATCCCTACCAAAACCACCTTATAACACGGTCACCCCAAGAAGTATGACGTCCTCGCATTCAGCGACCCCACAATTGCAGCAGAATTCTGTGCACAGATGGTTGTGTCCTTTGGAGCCACTCCTCCTGGCCTCCAATTAGAAGACACTGATGTTGAAGGGCTATGGACCAACTTCATCAAGGCACCAACCAATAAAATAAAAGAAGAAACGTGGTTTGAAAAGGGGCCCGGCAAATTAAGGGGCTCCCTGAAGAAGAAAGTGCAATGTCATTCAAAGAAGAAAGCCAGGATCCAAATGAGACCAACCCAACTGTACATAATAAGTCCAACTACTCCAAACTGAACAAGGAGGTCAATATCAGTAAGAGCTGGAAGAAGAAGCTGCTCGAAAGGAAGTTAAAGAGATGGAATAATGCAAGCTAGGAACAACAGCCATGAACTTCTTCAGTGTGTCCGTATAAAAAGACTAGCGAGTGAAAGATCTCAACTGCAGTCATCTGCCAAAGACAAACCTGGCCTCCCTCAAAACTGCTCCAGATAAGTAATTAAGTACTGGGAGAACAATTCAGCAACATCTCACACTGAATTCCCGAGATGAAGAAGTACTTCACTCCACCCCAGACTAGAACCTGGCAAGTCTAACTCAACACATGCCTTTCTCACTAGAGGAAGTAGATAGAGGTCCATTGAGAAACTGAAATAACAAAGCATGTGGATGGGATAAATTCTCTGCCTGCAGAAACCCTGAAAGCAGGTGGCCCATCTATGAGACGTACTGTTGAAAATATCAACTGCCTGGGTAAAGGGAAAATTCCTAAGACTGGAAGGCGCAAGGGACCGATAACTCCAGTATACAGAAGGTGAGAACCTAGATCCCGCCAACTATAGAGGTCATTACTTTACTGTCAATCCCAGGGAAAGTATTCTTTAGAATGATCCTGGACCGGATCCAGGACACCATAGACGACTACCTTGGAGAGGAGCCATGTGGATTTAAGAAGCTCAAGAAAGTTAAAAAAACTACTTATGCTGTATTTATTGTTCGCCCAATGCTAAATAAGGCAAAAAGAAGGGGCGCATTCCTATACACTGGACTTCGTAGATTTTAACGCAACACATTTTATACCATTTGGAGAGAGGCACTCTGGATATGCTTAAGATCAATTGGAGTAGACAACAAGCTGTAGGGACCTTATATGAAAGATGGTGAGCATACCATATGCTCAGTAGTGGTGAATGGAAAACTCACTGACTGGTTCGAAGCCTTACGTTGGTGTGAGGACAGGGATGCCTTCTATCGCCATGCCTCTTCAATCCTTCTTGAATTTGTAATGAGAGGAGATCAAAACCTAGGCCCCGGAATCCAAATGGGAGAGATGAAACTCAACCACATCGTTATGCGATGACACAAACCCTGATGGAAATGGTCTTTGAAAAAGTTACAGCTATCCACAGAAGAACTGGAAAAAGGCCTGCGCAAATGGGGAATGGAAGATCAACCCATCTAAATGCAAGATCATGTTGATGACCCAAGAGACATCAGCCTGAACCAGACTACTATTGACAAGTAATAGATTTGTCTTTCTTGGAAGTAATGTGCCCTCGGTTAAGGAGGAAATCAAGGGCGTACAAGACTGGCAGCAATGGGCATTCGGTAGATCAGTGAATCCCATTGGAGCAATCATGAGCAATCACAAGATCGCTCAAAGTCAGAATATACCAGTCTCTTATACCCCCATTGCAACCTATGGATCCAGAGTTCCTGGGTAATGCGCATAGACAGACTGCAAAAGCTAGAAAGCTTTGAGAATGAGATGTCTCCGATCCATACTAGGAGTTGAACCTTCTGGACAAAAATAGAAATGATGAAATTAGATCGCGTCTGAACATCACATGCACCATCACGGAATGCAGTCACCAGGAGACGGCTGATGTGGTTTGGACATGTCGCCAGGATGCCGGAACACACAGATTACCCTACCAAGCCTATACGCAAGACTTCAACAAGCGTAGGAAGCCAGGTCGCCCACCAGCAAGGATAGAAGGACCAGATCCCCAAGGACACGGGCTTGGACGTCCAAAATGCCGAGATCTATTGCAAAGGACAGACCAGAATGGAGGAGAATTACTCATGAGAAGAGCAAAAGAACACCCCGTCCTATACAGTAAAGTCAAAGTCAAATTAATCATTATTGACTAGAGTCAGTTTGTCAAGGGGAGCTATGGAATGTTGCTCGGACTAAAGACAAAGAATGTTTGATAATGGGGTTCAAGGTATACAAATACCGATACCAGTGGCCTTCCGACGTATTTTGCATGATGCGGCAGGCCGCGAAATAATAAAGGATTGCTACTTCATGGCTTAAGTTTCATGGTCGTGATAAGGCCGGTCCTTATTACAGAAACGGTGAAAACAATATATATCCATAATCGACATGAATTTATCATATTAAACTTGTGTGGAAGCTCACTGGTATTACTATAATTTCTCCAATTTAGTATTTCGCAGCGAGAGTCTGGTGGAGCACACTGTGTCTTGGTGGTTGCAGCAATACTGCAAAGCAAGGCTTCAGTATGTATTAAGTCCGAATGAACCTCCTTCTCTGGTGATTGAGTGGGATAGAGCCATCAAATCTACTATATCCTTCACATACGTTTATCTGTATTATTTATTGCTCATAATTCTGATTCTGATTTAGTTGAGCTATTTTAGAGAAAATAATGGTAGATCTTCGAAAGCGCAGCACAAAGCGATCCCTATGCAAGTGAATGGGGGTTTTGTTTACTTGCATCAACTATTGTCCAATAGGTGAACGACTCACCACCCTCACAGCTCCCAGTCAATAATATTGAATTCGCGGAAGTGGTGTTGCTAGAAAGACATTTTCATTTTGGCTCCTGTCAACCAAATCGTAAAGTAGCATAAAAATGACACAGTTCATATAAAATCCGCAAATAAAATAAGGTTTCCCATTGGTACAAGCTTAATATATGCCGTTCACTCAATGAGTATCACCTTTAACGGGTTGATTATACCCGCATCGACGAAAATGCTGAAGTTAAAATTAGCAACGTAATTGGCGTGTGATTAATTTTTGTGTGTTGGCGGTAGTGTGGTGGTGGTGTTTGCGTGTTGTCCTTCTGCCTCTCGTGTGAAGGCATATTAGAAATGCAAAGAATTTCACACCTCTTCCGTTGTCCGTCGAACAACCAAATGGAACCTTGCTTTCATTTCAGGATGAATTCATGTGGCCTTACTGGCACATTCCTCAGTTTACACAGGAAGACTTTGAACACATTTAATCATCAAGGTTCTCCAAAAAAAAACAAAGAAGTTGTCCGTCATGCCGAAGCTGTGGTAGTATGAAGGGAACATCCTATAAGATATCGAGAATAGAGCGCCACTAAGGATAGATTTTTGAATGGGTTGCCTTTGACCTCTGTAGAAATACACAGACATGTTACCAGCCATTACCATTAACCTGGCACAAATGTTGACAAGTTGCCTTCCTTTCAAATAAAGATATATTAAATGATATTTGCAGGCGCCTTGAAAAAAGTTTGGAAAGTTTTTTTGAGGCATCTATTTCTCATTTGATTGAGACCTGTTTTCATACCAGACCATATCAACAAAACCCTGATGCAAAATCTTTTGGATCTGTACCAAGGGATCGCCCTCCTCTTTTTTGACCCTTGTTTGCGACCAAATGCCCCAATTCCCACGTTTAAACAATGTATCGTGCGCAAAAACACCAAAAGCTACCAATGTAAATTAACCTCTATACCCTAACGGCCGGTCCGTCAAGTACGTAATCCTGTTTCTACATTGAAAAAAAAAATTAAAGCATTGTTTGAAAATTCTCAAGACGATAATACCGAAAGGCATTGTGGGAAAAATGGATCAGCCACGTAGAGATTGCTTGTTTAAACTTTTTCAGTGTCTGCGAGCACCAAGTACCCGACAAAAACGTTCAATTTTCTTCCTCGCTAGGTTCATAGGTTCCGACCCAATTACGAACCTTTAAAACAACAATAGTAACGTACCCTCTGATTCAAAAACTCCATAAAACCCCTCCGTTTTCGGAGATATTTTTGAGATTTGTTTCATATACACACATTCTCTATGACGGACTGATAACGTTAATCTCCCGCGCATTCCAATTTAGCCTAATATCTTAGCATTCTGTGACACCAGACTACACACTTTTCCGACCGGCCGTACTCTAATACCCTGCCAGGAGTAACAGAGGGCTTGTAGCAGTGAATACCAAATATCTACACTGATTGCAATCTTTTAGGTAACATAATCTCCGCATAGTCAGCGAAAATATTATGCTTGTTAACTTTAATTAAACCCACAATCTGTCATTTTTTTCCAAAATTCAAAATGCCCATTTTGTCTCTAATTGCTATAGTACTTCAACCAGGACAGTTTTTTGGGCACCAAGGGGTATGTGGAAGAGTAAAAAATTTCATTGCTACCACATGTTAGGTACTTATGTGGGGATTCATCGCCTGGGTGGATGTAGAAAATCATAAGTGTGGCAATAATTTTTTATGTCCAAAAAGGTCAAAATTGACACCAAATTAGATAAAATCATAGAATGGTGATTATTTATTCCGACTTCATATTGACATGTAATACTAATAACACTTCCCCCCCATATAGCTTTAGATTCAAGAAGATTTGATTGTTGGATTCTGGGGTTATTTTTGACCCCAAAAGGACCAAAAAAAGGTCGAAATTGACCAAATAAGGTAAAATCATAGAATGTTGATTCCAACTTCTATTAATGTAACAGTATTTAATTGTCCCCACTATATAGCTGTAGATTCCAGAAGAAATTTGAATGTTTGAAATTCTGGGGTTTATTTTTACCCCAGAAGGGCCCAAAAGGTCAAAATTGACCTCCAATGAGTTAAATCGTAGAATGGGTGACGTATTTATTCCAACTTAAACTAATATTTCATTTTCCCCACTCTATAGCAGAAATTCCAGAAGAAAATGGAATGTTGGAATCTAGGGTCAAATTTGCTCTATTCCAGAAGGTCGATAAAAGGGCTAAAGTACGCTCAATAAGGTAAAATCATAGAATGGTGAAGTCTTTATTCTCAACTTTAAATATTAAAATGCAGTTGTTATTTATTTGTGCTCCACTATAAAGCAGTAGATTCAAGAAGAGTTTGATGTTGGAATCTAGCTAAAGGGGGTCAAAATTGACCAGAAAAGGCAATAGGGTCAAAATTGACCCAAAATATGGTTCAGTAAAAGTTAAAAATGGCAAGGTAATATTCCACTTTATAGCATTGAAGACTTCAAAAATAAACCTCATTTCTGTTAATATATTGGTAGTAGGTTAAAATATAAATTTTGACCATATTGGGTCAAGATACTCCCCAATTTAATATATAGTTTCATCTTGGTGAATCGCCTTACTCCAATACACATCTTTTAATTATCGTGCCCGGCCCGTATCATTTCAACCAGTTTTGATATGAGGGCTAAAAACGAGATTTATGAAGCCTCCTAGAAGACTGTGCTAAAATAATAAATTTTATTTTATTATTTTTTTCAAAGATGGCCGCCATTGTCTAAAGATGGCCAACCTGATATTTTGAAGATGCGGTTTGCGTTGTGAAATCGAGTTTGTAAGAAGTTTTGAAAAGAAAAAAAAATTTGTTTTGCTCAACAAATGCGGATAACTCTTTAAAATAGGTATGAGAGTTCAATCGTTCTTTTTTTTTCCCCGATAGTTTTTGTTGACTTCTTTTCCTCACCTCCTTTTTAGCCTTCTTTTTGGTGGTGTTGTCGCTTTTTAAAAAATAACAATAACACATCGGTGCGGAGTCAAATCGGAGCGCGGGGACTATCACTGTTTTTTTTTTTTTTTTACTTGGCTTAAAGAGTGGAATCCTTAAATAATTGTGACCCCCCAAATTGGACCCTAGAAAGGGCCCAAAAGATGTCAAAAGTAGACCACAACGATTGTGAATTAAAATCTCATCAATTGGGCCGCCTACTGCGGAAGTTCATCTTTTGAGGACAACTCCATAGACTACTGTTTTTGGCACTTTTTGTCAGCTGGCAACTACAATAGATTTGCATCAATTGACACGATTACCATGTTGGCAAAGGTGGACAATGTTATCATCATCTTTTGACTTTTGGTCGAAATCCGTGGCGTACTTCTTTGCGAAACGTCTTTATCATGTATTGCTGCTCCCACTTAAAAGTAAAGCTGGTATTTCTGTGTTCATAGCATATCAGATTAGGTTAGTGATCTGCTACCTCCACGTGGACAGGGGAAGACTCCACAAGAATAAAGGTCTGATATAATCTGTTTCCTTGACTTGAAAGCAATGCCCACGTTCAAACCATGTATCGTGCGCAACCAAAACACCAAAAGGCTACAATGTATTACCTCTCTACCTACGGCGGTCCCGGTAAGTACGTAATTCCTGTTTCTAAATTGAAAAAAAAAATGAAGCAGTGTTTGAAAATTGCAAGACGGGGGAATAATAACGAAATCGGCAGTGTGGGAAAAAGGGATTCGCCCGTAGAGATTGCGTGTTAACTTTTCCGGTTTGCGAATACGAAGTACCCGACAAAAAACCGTCAATTTTCTCCTAGGTTCTATAGGTTCAGATCCCAATTACGATACATATTAAAAACAACAATAGTAACGGACCCTATGCATGCAAAAAATTCCATCAACCAAAACCCCAACTCATCGTTTTCCCGCGAGATATTTGAGCATTTAGTTTCATATACACACATCTCTAGGACGGAATGATACGTAATCTCTACCGCCGCCTAGTTGCCAATTAGATAATATCTTCGCATTCTGTGACACAGGATACCACACTTTCCGACCGCCGTACTTATACCCTTGCCAGGAAGTAACAGAGGGCTTGTATGCAGTGACCTAAACAAATCTACCCTGCATTGCATCTTTAGGGTAACATAAATCTACGAAATAGTAGCGAAAATATTATGCTGTTGTTAACTTTAATTAAAGCCACAATCTGTCATTTTTCCAATTCCACAATGCCAATTTGTCTCTAAATTGCCCCCATATAGTACGTCAACCAGGACCAGTTGGCCACCAAGGGGTAGGTGGAAGAGTAAAACCAACATTTCCTGCTACACATGTTAGGATGAGGTACTTATGTGGGGATTAATCGCACCCTCGGAGTGGATCTGCCTAGAAATCAGATGGTGCCCAATAATTTTTTATGGGCCAAAAAGGTCAAACTTGACCCACATTAGATAAAAATCATAGAATGGTGAGGTATGATTCCGACTTCATATTGAAAGTAATACTAATAACAATTCCCCCACCATATAGCTTTAGATAGCAGAATTTGAATGTTGGATTCTGGGGTAATTTTTGACCCCAAAAAAGGCCAAAAAAGGGGTCGAAATTGACCCCCCAAATAGGGAAAAATCATAGAATGTTGATCCAACTTCATATAATGGAAAGTATTTAAGTGTCCCCACTATATAGCTGTAGATTCAAGAAGAATTTGAATGTTGGAAAAATCTTGGCGGTTATTTTTGGACCCAAGAAAGAGAAGGGCCCAAAAGGGGTCAAACTTTGACTCAAATGAGGTTATTAAAAATCATTAGAATGGTGATCGTATTTTCCAAACTTAAAACTAGTATTGCTTCCCCACTTTATAGCAGAAGATTCCAGAAGAAATGGAATGTTGGAATCTAGGGTCAAATTTGACTCCAGAAAGGTGCGATAAAAAGGGCTTAAATGACCCCAAATTAAGGTAAAAAATCATAGATGGTGAGTATTTAATTCCAACGTTATATTAAAATGCAGTTGTTATTTAATTTTCTCACTCTATGCAGAGATTCAAGAAGATTGATTGTTGGATCTATCTAGGGGCAAACTGACCTAGAAAAGGCAAAAGAGGTCAAAATTGACCCAAAATATGAGTCAGAAAAGTTAAAAATGGCAAGGTAATCAATCAACTATATGGCCTTTGAAAGACTTCTAAATGAAACCTCATTTCTGTTAATATATTGGTAGTAAGTGGTAATAAATAAATTTTGACATATTGAGTCTAGATAACTCCCAATTAATATATAGTTTCATCTTGATTGAATCGCCTGACTCCAATACCATCTGTTATTCTAGTGCACCCGCCGCCCGGACATTTCAACCAGTTTTGCTATGAGGGCTAAAAGTGATTTACGAAGCCTCCTAGAATCACTGTGTTAAAATAATAAATTTTATTTATTATTTTTCAAAGATGGCCGCATGTCTAAGATGGCCACCATGATATATTTGAAGATTGGTTTGCGTTGTGGGGAATGGAAATAGTCCAGCTTGTAAGAGGTTGAAGAATTGACTCAACAAAAATGAGGATTACTATTAAAATAGGTAGAGAGTTCAATCGTGCCTCACGATAGGTTTTTCCCGCCTTGACTCATTTTCTCCTTGTTTAGCCTTCTTTTTGGTGGTGGTGTCGCTTTTTAAAAAAAATAACAGAATTAAAAATCGGTGCGGAGTCCAAAATCGGAGCGGCGGGGACGATCAACTGTTTTTTTTTTTTTTACTTGGCCTTAAAGAGTGGATCTTTAATAAGTCGTGACCCACAAATGACCATAGAAACCCGGGCCACAAGGGGTACAACCAAATAGACCACAAAAGAGTGTGAATTAAAGCTATCAATGGGCAAGCACTGCGGAAGTTCCTACTTTGAAGGAGAGAAACTCCATAGGACTAATGTTTGACTTTATGTTTGTCCCCAACCAACCCCGCTGGCCAACACATGCATTTGACACAATCAATGAACGCGACGAACGAGTTACCATGTTGGCAAAGGTGGACAACATCATTCATCTTTAGACTTTTGTCGAAATCCGTAGCGTACTTCTTTGCAAAACGTTTCATCATGTATGATGCTCCCACTAAAAGTTAAGCTGGTAGTTCGGTTGCATAGCAGATCAGAGTAGGTTAGTGATCAGCTACCTCTATACTTGGACATGGGGAAGAACTCAAACAGAACTAAAGGTTCTGATATAATCTGTTTTTTCCTTTGGACTTTTGAAAAACAAGCAATGCCCACCGAACTGTGCTCTATTCTGCGCCACAAGTGTGGTATAGGAGGTATTTAAACATAGATCTGATATTCGGTAGGATGTTTTCCAGGAGGAGATATTTTCAAGTGGTATGAGCTGCCTGATATAGTGCCACCTTAAAAAGTCCTGCAGCTCCCCTTCATTGTCAATGATTCTACACCATACAGTAGATGGTTCCACACAGGCAATCTAGTTGCTCTGGAGACAATAGACTTTCATATACTTAACCATAATAGTAAAAACAGTTGTGTAATTTCAGGGGCAGGAAATAAACCAAAAGATCGATTTAACAAAATGTTTTAGGCTAGCGTTCATTCTGAAGACAACTGTTTCTCTCCTAGGATTGTTTTACCTAGTTGAGGAAAAAGGACTAAAATTGTGTCGTATTGGGTTAAATTTTGAACAATTTTGGGTTGGGACCATTTGTGATCCCCTTTTCAAAGTGTTTACTTTCGCGAATGTCAGTGACACCAGGAACACACACCCCCTAATTAGCCCCCCGCGAGCACCGGGCATACTCGCGGTCCTTTTCAACCCAACCGCGCGGACTCGGAATCCCAAACATTACGAGGGGGCACAATTGGCTCTCCAAAATTGACACAGGGCGCAAATTGGAAACCCCCAGCACGGACTTCTTACCCACTACAATATTTTCACCTCGCAAACCATCTATTTTTGGCCTCTCCCGTTTACCCCGGGCTTTTATTGGGCTTTTTGGATGGGAGCGGCAGCCCTCACCGCCCCTTCCCTGGTTACAGGCCTGCAAGTCTGATATTGTGCATTATTAACAATTTTACAGAGCAAAGACTGGATATATAAACCAAGCATTAATTGGTTAATATATTTGACCAAATTGGGGTAATTTTGCCCATTATTATCCAAAGTTTTCACTACTGATAAAAGTAAGAAAGATTTGAAATTGGCATTGATTATTGAAAATCCGGCCTTAATATTGAAACATTATGCATACCAAATACAATGCCTTGTTTTACCCATTTAAGTCATGTTTTAACTTTGGCCAGTTCTGGGGTTTACATTCAAATTCTTCAATCTCCAGCTATATAGTGGGGCAAATAAATCACTATTACATGTTAAAATTAAGATGTAATAAATTCCTCACCATTTTATGATTTTTGCCATATTTGTGTCAATTTTTACCCCTTTTTGGCCCCAGATTCCAACATTCAAAATTCTTCTGAATCTACAACTATATATGGGCGGAGGAGAATTAAATAGTATTACATTTCAATATGAAGTCGAATAAATTATAAATCACATTCTATGATTTTTACCTAATTTGGTCAATTTGACCCCTTTTTTGCCCTTCTGGGGTCAAAAATAACCCCATTTTTTTTTTACAACATTAAATTTTACAATATAAAAAAAATAAAAAAAATAAAAAAAATAAAAAACTTTCCAAATTAAAAATGGAAAAATACATCAACATCCTATGAATTTGTACCACCATTTGGGTAATTTGACTATTTTTGGCCTCTTTCTGGGTCAAAAATAACCCCAGATTCCATTATGCAAATTTCTTGAATCTACGCTATAAAGTGGGATGGAAAATAAAACTGAGTACCATTAATATGAAGTTGAGAATCACCATTCTATGATTTTTACCGTATTGGGTCAATTTTTGACCCCTTTTTGGCCCTTTAGGGGTCAAAATTAAACCCACTGCCAACATTCAAAAATTCTTCTTGAATCTACAGCTATAGAGTGGGGGATTTTAGTAGTATTACATTTCAATATGGAGTCGGATAAATAAATGACATTCTATGAATTTCCTACCTAATTTGGGTCAATGTGACCTTTTTGGCCCATAAAAAATAATGCACCATTCTGATTTCAATCCACCCAGGTGATGATCCACACATATGTCCCTAACCACCTGGAAACATTGGCCTTTTTCTACTGACCCACCTAACCCCCGAACCATCGCAACTAAATAGAGACAGTTTTAACACGTGGCTCGTATTCAGTCCTCGTGCTCACCTACTACGTGTCGTACTAACCACGGGAGACCTATGCACAACACCATTTGTACCCATCTTTCAACCAATACAAAAGGTTTGAGTGAGAAATATGTTGATAGACTGCAGGAACCCATTGAAACGTGATTCGAAGATGCCGCATAGTGGTGCCTTAAGGAGAGGCGGCCCAAAATACAAAGTTTGTACAGGGGTCAAATTTGTAAATTGATCCAATATGTTGAAAAGCACCCCATGTGATGTGTATAACCAAAGGATTCAGAAAGGTATAGTTTGTAATATGTACGCATAAAGGTTCAGAGTATAGGCTAAAAAACAGCAAAAATCAATAAAAAGGGTCAATTTCAGGTGTACAGGGGTCAAATTTTAAAAAAATGGCTCCGATTTGGATAAAAAATGGTGCAAATTATTGGTGGAGATCATAGGAAAAAATAAGGAATAGTTTTGAGTGTCTCAAATGCTTCGGCTTAAGAAAGAAAGTAGGGGGGGTAACAAGATCAGCCCCATTGAATGCAATGGACGTGGCCGTTCTATGCACCCTACCCCATCGGAAACTAACGCTTTAAGACCTAAGTCAAAAACCCTATTCCTATTTAATCCTTATGAACCTCCACCAATATATTTGTACCATTTTGTATACAAATCGGAGCAACTTTACAATTTGACCCCTGTAAAACTGAAATGACCTTATTATGATTTTTGTCTTTTTTAGCCATAACTCGAAACTTTGGCTTGTACCTAATTACAAAACTATACCTTTTTCTAATCTTTATGGGAGACAATAACATGGTGTGCTTGCAAACATGATTGGATCAATTTACAAATTGAACCCTGTTACAAACTTTGTTTTGGCCCCCCTTCCTAAGGCACAACTTGCGGCACTAAGAATCACGTTTTAGGGGTATACGGTCAGTCTGTCAACAATTAATCACAAAACTTTTGTATGGAGATGTGTTACAAATGTGTACTAGACCTCCGGGCTTTTAGTTCATATCAACACCCGATATTACTGTCTTGTGAAAAAAGACACTGAAGAGCGTTTTGAAGCGGTCTTGAAGATACCAATTACAACTTTATCTAGACTTTAACAGTATGATCCCGACTTTTATTAGTAAACAAAGCATGAAAATGATCATTTCGTGGTAAATATAGTGTGTTAAGCTTAACCACTTTCAGGGGTCTCTACTATAACAATTTTATAAAACAATGAAAAAAAATGGATTTTGATGAAATAGGAGCGCAATTTTTTTTACATTCGAAGAAATTCGTCGATAGTGGCTTTAAATGCTAAGACGATTCGAATCGGTTGTATGTACCTGAGGATACAGTAAGCGAGTCTTTTGAATCAACGATCTAGCGGATTACATTAAAATGACAGCGTTCAGCGAAACAGTCTGGTTAAAATTCCGAGTACACTTGCATTTTGCTCGAAATGTGTGCCCATGAAAAAAACTTTTTTTTATCCTTAACGGTTTTTATCCCGAAAGTTCAATAATCCGAAAATTCGGAGAAACGACCTTTCGGAGTAAACGCCCTTTTGAATAAAAAATAAGGTTTTACTTCGAAAGGTTTTTATTCCGGAATTCGGAGAATCCTTCGGAGTAATAACACTTCGGAATAAAACATTTCGGAGCAATGATCTTTTTCCGATTTCGGGATAATGACCGTTCGGACCAACGCCGCGTTCGTATTAATTACCTACGTTAGTCTTTCGAATAAAATTACATCGGAGCAAATGTTTTTCAGAAATAAAGACCGGCGGATTAATAAACCTTTGGAACAAAAACCGTCGGAAATTAAATGATAGGAACATCGAACCGCACCTCGAAGAACATCGGTGTCGTGATATGTAATTCCTGGAATTTAGTATAAATCTCCGGAAAAAAAAAACTGGATCCAACGGCTATTTTAACTCCAAGAGCTAGATTTGAGGTAGCTTTGTGGCAACAGTCCGCAAGCACTCTAGGCAGACCCCCCTATCTGAGTGTGCACGGCAATACAATAGTGCCACCCTCTGGTAAGCCATTGACAGTCAATTGACAGTAACGGGAACCGGCGACCGAAATTGTTAAATAACAAAGTGACACCTCACGGACTTGCTCGCTTTTGAATTTAAATGAGCTAGCAATGATTGGAGGATTGCGGTATTATTATGTCTCGAAGAGATTTGGAAGTTCAGTTTTAATTTGGAAATTCATGAGAACGGATAATTGATTTAATCACAAATCTGAAACTGAATCAACTCATGATGGGCCGATTACATTTACTGTATGGCGAAATTCATGCATTAAATCAGTTGGAAATCTAAGATCACCTAGCTTATGTGTGTTGAGTGAACTGAGGTCTCTCTACAAGTTCCTACTTTTCTGCATGAAATCACTATATGGACAGCATCCCTATATAACAATGGTAGAGTCTTATGATGGTTGGATTCACGACGCTTAAGTTATCGGTACACAGACCTATCCGACGGCTGCACACCTTATTTCTATCCTTATACTTATAATCAATAACATTAATTATATCTTCATATCGGTAATGACCTTATGAACATTTTTCAAAATAGAGTACCATTATGATCGGATGGTGGTATTTGAGAATATTATAGACTGTAGTTTTCCATAATGTGAACCCATGTTGTACACGGTTCCTTCTTGGTCCGTATGAGGGTGGGCAGTAGCGGGATCAATGAGAGTACTTCCGGTATCCTAACCTACAGAGACGAAATATACCGGAAAGAAATAGAGGTTGGTAAATGACGATTACAGAAATCCAGGTAATTTGAGATTTATATGTGTCGCGTAGCTTGCGATATTGTTAAACCAAAGATTTTTTTAAATCCGGTTTGTCCCGCTAACGATGTTGGCCGGATTACACATCACACTCACACGTGATTTATTGGAGCAAAAAGATTTATTGACCGGGATTGCCCTTCCTGAAGTCAATACCGCAGTTTTCGGCGGTGAGCCTATGCTTTGGTAACATGCAAGGCAGCATGCGATGGTGTTGCTGGATGGCCCGCCAAGCTCTCAGAGATGACACCCTGGTAGGTAGATCTTCTTTTTCATTTCTACCAGTGTAACCAGCTACTCTCCTGATCAAATTTCCTTAGAAAACGAATGGGGATGGCGGTGTTGGCGCCGACAAACTCGGCCCTGGGACAGGTAGTTATGGTTACAGGATACCACCAGCTGGCCCTCAAAGGAAACATGACCTGACCTGGTAGTATAGTGCAGTGTAATAAGAATAATAATAATAAAATATTGGTTTTATTAAGCGGCATTCCCTCCAAGATCACGGCCAATTTTGCCTATTATTATTTATTTCGCATGCCCTCAGGAAATAGTCACAATCATTTTCGCACAAGGGGGTCCAACGTTTTATTAACATACCATGCATACATTGCATATCCCAAGTCGCCTCCAAAAGTGAAACTTGTTTGCGGGCAAGGTGCAATTTAGTAAATCAACAAAGGAAAATCCGTGGAGAGTTAGTTTATGCCGAGCCACAAATGGCCATCACAGGGGGAGAAGTAATCATAGTCCGTCCATGCTCATATCGGCTACAATCTGTTAAAGAATAATGCGGCGTCAATTCAGTTGACTCTTAACGCACATTGGTTTCGGGCTTATTCCGTTATGTCAATGGAGGCCGGACTGTGGCTGCCGCGGACTATAATTACTTTAAAACAGGTGTGAAAGTAATTATGTGAGTACGGCGGACTCTAATTACTTCTACACCGGCACTGAATAAAAGTAAACAGTGTAAACACACACCCTATATCGAGTCACAAATAAAAAAATAAGCTAATTTAAAGTTTTTAATTTCAGCAATAGAGCCTAGCGGGCAGATCTCATAGCGTGTACAAAGGTGACGCGACAAGTACATATTTTGCTAAAATAATTGTCTAAAATTATCAAAATTCAGTTCTACGCGTGTCTCACTTCAGGTTATGTGCAATTTTCTGAAAAATGAATTAATGTCATCTCCTTTTTTCCCAATATCAGTGACCAAGGGCTCTGTATCACCACGTCCATTGACTCATGCCAAATATGGTTATTGATAGTAAATCCGCCCGTATGAATAGGACAACGGACTTCAGATTCTCTGGGACTGCAAAGCCATGGTTATTGTCCATGGCCGTTAAAAGCTTTGAATTGTTTTCACCGCCCCCCCCCCAATTTAGATTGAGCTACAGCATCATTCACGAAGAAAATAAAACTCAAACTTCTGCTGGGAGGTTAATAACTTTTTTGTCGTTATTCATCATTATTCAAAAAGAAACGAAGATGAGCAAAAATAATGAAAGAAAATTTTGATTGGCAAGCTAGGACCTCACATGTGGTGCAGAACCAACACCCATAAACTTAATATATTAATATAGGGAAACAACATTTTTATTCAATAAAAGTTGTTCGCCACCGGTTCACATGCATTTCATATAGGTGATATTTCTATTTCTGCTATGAACGCAAAAAAAAATTGCATAGAAATTGGGTTACGTGGCAAGTTAAGGGTTTGGTTCTGCACGGAAGATGTTAGGTCAAGTTTGCCAAACAATTTTTTCTCATGAGCTTTGTTCACCTCGATCCCTTTGAATTTAAAAGGAGGACTATAGGGGCAAGGAAAATTGAACACACAGTTGAAACCTAACGTTATTATCTCGGGGATACCAATGATCGAAATGGCACGTCTCTGGATTGCATCTAGTTTGGATAGTGAAGTGGGTGTTTCTCCACACATTGTAACTTGATATTCCATTGATGGCTCTATCCCATCAGTCACCAAGAGAAGGCGGGTCAGTTGGTATTGCCTGCAATTTGTTATGGTAGACAAATGTGAAGTAATTACCGCCCATGTTAGATCGATGAGCCAAAGACTTTACGGAAACCAGTAGCAAAGCTAACAGTGATTCATTAAAAATAGGTTCAATAACCAGAATTGTGTGCTGTTCCAGGTTCTGAGAAAGAAGATTAAGATATTCACCGTTACTCCTTCTGATAGCGCCTATCGGTTGCATAGATGTGATAAACGAAATCAATGGAAAAGCCGTGTACTTTACGCACGCGGTAGTTTTTTGACCCCCCCACCATGAGCAAGGAGAAGTGTGTCCCTCACTACCCTCAAAGGGCAGCTTTTTTTATTTTTTGATTAAATTTTGCGTGTCTTTACATAAAACACAGCTGGCCTCTGACTCTGCTCGCTACTCACGATTCATTCGTAAGCGTGAGAATTTCTGAGATTTTTCCATTTCGTGCACACTTATGAAGCCGGAATTATAATTACCAATCTACAGAGATAAAGGAAACTAGTCAACCAACATTTATCGACTATATTGGCAAAATTCAACGCAGGATGAGAAGAGAAGCGATTCGGGGTTTCTTTACATTGGGAGATGCATGCCCACAAGGCTCGTTTAATCGCCTACGTCACCGAATTCGCCAAGGTCAGAGAAGGAAATCTTAAGCGTATTTTTGGGCGTAAAATAGCAACGAAATAGGGTGCGTTTTGGTTTAGAGAGGGCTCTATCACACGGTTATGTTTTGTAAAAGATATTTTGGGCATCCTGAAGTCATAAGCATTTCCATGGTGATATAGCTTAATATATCCGCCCACCGCAATGGTATCACCTTTAAATAAGTGAAGTTGAAAGTCCTGCCTCGGAAAGATTAAAGAACGAAATAAAAAATTATCAATGTGCACTGACATTCTCTTATGTGGTCCAACGTTTCTGGATCTATCTTTCGAATGGCCGTTTTCTCACTGCACGCGAAAAACTCATCTCCAATTTTGCACACATTGACACTGTAATTATCGGATGGTGGTGATGCTCTTGGAGTGAAAAGGGCCATAATGCGTGAAATAGTTCAGGCAAGGATCCGGATTATGTCCACGTCCGTATTCTGCCAGGACGACACGATTCTGTTCGTCTTCCGAGAACATATGCATCGCTTTGCTGGAATCGATTCTGATAGTTACTATGTAGGAAAAAATGTATACACATATGCATATAATGGGAACCTGCACTTAATTTCATTGGAGCGTTCGAAAATGTATTCTCTTTGAAAGGTCATTGACCAGTGGATCACAAGGCCCGCGGGGATAAACATGTCACTTTTCTTAAGACAAAGAAAAGAAACTTTACAGTAGAGTGACACTTTTAAAGGAGTCAAAAATGGCAATAGGGACGTGGCCCCGTTTAAATTGTATAGGTTTTTACATTTATACTGTTATATATTTATGTGAGATATGAATACAACGAGAGAAAATGACTTTTAGCACTTATTTATGACGTGGAATCAGCTCCGGCGAATTGGAGGATATTGGGCGACGTTTAAAGGACGGAACGTGGTTTCATCTAACCCCAGGGCCCGCCACTGGACGATTGCGCCAAACTTATTTGTTCTGCGCATACCATCCAATGCCATCTGCCATTATGTTCTGCCATCTCATTACGGTTACGGCATGACAGAACTGGTGCTGTGTGTCCACTGATTAGGGGAACGTGTTATGTCCCTCAGCTGTGAAAGCTCTGGTAATATCCATCCGCGGAAGCTCCAAATGAGTGTGATGAAGGATCCGCCCCCCCCCCCCCCCTTTCGGGCAAAAACTGGTAAACCACCGTGACGTCACGCTAAAAACGTGTTGCAAACCGTTTAAGTTCTCATGTGGAGCTACTTGGGTGGGTGTGTGATGTTTTCAAATCTTCCTCTTTCAAACAGGTGCACATTTGTTTTTTTTAAAAAAAAAAAAAAAAAAAAAAAAAAAAAAAATTTTCCTTCAAAATAATACAAAAAATATAGTGCCCATTTTGATTTCTCTGTAACCATCAAAATGCGATTTGGCCATATGGTATATTGGATCAGCGTCAGTGTTGTCAGACAACACCAACGTTGGGATAACATCAGAGCGTGCATTGAGTTCAATCCCACCAAAGCACCCAGTTTGGGGAAATTTCACCTCAGTATATAGGGTCAGTTGATCCTATCAAAAATCCTCTTTCTTAACACATAAACGCCCTGACTTTTATGCTCATTGAGACCACCAAAACTATTAGTACTTAGGAATTTTAGCATGATCCTGAAATGTCTGTGGTTGAAATGTGTATAGACAAGTAATATAGGAAATGCAATGAATTATGGGATAACATCTGAATCAACGATGATTGCACCTCCGCGAGCTCTACGGTGATTTTACTTTGGAAGGTAGTAATTTAGAATAGTGGGCTTGTTTTTGTACACGATATTGCGTACTAAAGATGTTTATGAAAAGGTTTTAAAGAAAGGGTAATTCGACCTCTCTTTGTATGTAAAACCAGTGATGGGTACCAACTGGTGCCGTGACTACACCTTCTCTCTTTCCTTACTTCATTATGAGTTAAGTAGGTTCAAGGTATTTAGGTAACCCATTATGGTGAAATAAGTACCTGTGCCTTGTAGGTTGGTTCGTGATTGTCGAAACGGCACCTTCCCCAACCATGTTTGCGAAAAAGGACCTCCCCAACCGAAAAGGGTGCTGAAGACCTGGCGAATCCCCAGCTACTATTAAGCTAATTGACAAGTGAATGTTTACAACGTAGCACCAGGGTAAAGCCATGATTCAATACGTATGTGCCTTCCTGAGTCAACATTGTTCTCTATCAATACGGATGATGGGTTGGGGCTAAAGCCGACTAGACGGTCCAACCCGGATATTGACAAAAGACTGCATGGACTAATTGTGTTAAACGAAAGGCTTCATCATCAGCACATATAAAGTCCAGACACTATCAAACAACAAGCCTAGAAAGAAGAAACTCGTACAGGAGCACAACTGTAAGATATTGATGTCATCTGCATACAAAGAAACGTGGCGATGAACTTATTACAGTCTTCGCCTGGAAGAATAAGAAAAGAACATAGGTGGGTGGTTTCTTTTGTCACCAAAATGCTCTCAAGTAATGTGCCAACCTTGTAAAATGGTAATGGCCGCATCCGAAGCTTTACACTGATGGGTAACACCAGTCATTTGCTGCTACAGCCCTCACAACGACCATCCAGATAGCGGCGGCTGCGTGACTGCTAGTAGATATCTGGAAAAATGCGGTCCGTTTATGAATTTCGTCTTGTCCAGACTACCCATAATCCTTCACGGGGTTTGATACATCGCAATGCAAAAATACTAAATTTGAGCTGAAAACTTAACCAGTTTTTACAAACATTCTAGAGGGTGTCCTCGCAAATATCACAGATTTAAGTAGAAAAAATTCACCCTGTACAAACATTGTCTGACTCCTCTCCTTAAGCACCATTTGCGGCACATTAAAGAATCTGTTTCAGAGGTCCTGCCGTCTGTCAACATAAACAAATTTTTGTACTTGCTTGAGATGTGTTTACAAAGTATGCTAGCTTTCCAGGGTTATACATTAAACTCTTATGCGTTACACCATCGAAATGTCATGTGTCGGCCAATTCAATCCTGACAGTAGCAAACTCCTTGCAAATGGTCGTTCAAAGGAGATGATAAGATCACAATTGCTTGTAAAAAAGAGATTGCCAAACTCGTCGAGCCCCTGGTGTTGGACGGGTCACTTTCAACCACCCTCTACTAGATGAGCTCACTTCTGCTATCATCCAACTAAAGAGTGAAAGGCCCAGGGGCCTGATAAATACCAGCGGGTTCCTGATGCACTGCGGCCCCACGATGTCTTGAATGAAGTCTCACACATGTTGCCTTACCGACCAGTCCATACCCACGATCTGGAGGAGGGCTTACTATCATCGCAATCCCAGACCAAACAAGCCTGTTGACAAACCCATAAGAACTATCCGCCCATATGATGATTCATGGCCCCGGCTTGGAGCCAGACGTCGAACCCCATCTGCCTGACAAACAAGCATACGCTGGACTCCATACAACAAGGAGCATCGAAAGCATTTACATAAGTATGTGGGCCTATTCAGTCAATATTTTTACGGCACAGTTATTTGAAAGGGACACAGTGGCCAAAAAATTCAGACATAATGAAATAGACCCTTACGGAAAATTAACTATCACCAAATTGAAAAAATCTTTGGCGTTTACATTCCGTAAAAAACAGTAAAAACAGCAATCGGTGGTGGCAATCGGCTGGCAATTCCTGCCACGGAAACCCAATATGTGACATCCTGCCAGAAATTTACAGTGTATCTAGCAAGTTTTGTGACACAATTAAAAAGCATTCAGACCGGGATTCAGACATTGTAATTCGGCTTGTATGAAGATATTGATCTGACATATACTTATACAATAGCAATGGTCTCTGTAAGCTGATGGCTGCCTGCATGCTTTTCAAGTTTGACAAAAATGCTGGCGTTAAAAATGTCAGCATCCTTGGTTTGAGAAGTGAAGCGGTACAAGGAAATAACATTAACACCCAAATTATTTTTAAATTTGTGGAAGTGATTTCAGTTAAGGGTCTATTTCATTGATGGATGAATTTGTTTTGCCATTGGGCACTTTAAGGCGTTTTAAAAATTATTCCAAATGAATTTAGTTGACTCCTTATCCCTGAAAACAATAACATATACCCACTCCTTCAAGACGATTTCAATGAAAAGAAAACAAAATGGGTTTTATACAATGATTCCAAATCAAAATATCTATGTTCTCAATTCCTGATGAATAGCCCTTATTCCCATCTCCACCCTTGATCACGGCCACAAAGTTAATGAAAATTAAAATAATTAACGCCTGTAGAAAAAGGAAAACATTCAAAAAACTAAACAGATAGAAAACGCTTTACCATCAAATGGGCTCTATCAATAGCTATATGAATTGCAAACTTCACTCCTTCCTTCGCATGTTAAAACCGGTGAAGTATAGATAGTCCGTCGAAAAGGTTGATTAATTGTTGATCGCCTAACTCATACTTTCCTGGACCATTACGAAGAATGTTTCCGTTTACATTAAAGTACCTAAAATCGTACCTAAATAAATTAAAGGCGCCACGTCAGTTGATGCAAATAAAAAAAAATCAGGAAAATATCAGGTTTTGCACAACTGTAACAAGATAAGTCAGAAATAGGTATCCTAACATAACTGCAAATGATAAGACAAAAAGAAAAAAATAAGTCCAAAATCAGATATTAGGAGATTCTGCAGCCTTTTAGCTATTTCTACAAATGGTTGACTCTTCCGGGTGGATTCACTGATAGTGTCTTTTAACCCTAACACTGGTTCTCGTGCCCCCGGGAGGAAGAGAAGGGATAGAATATTGAAATCTTGGGTGGGATTCGAACCAGGGGCACCGGGCGGACAAAGTCGTGTCAGGGATGGCAAGTCACGAGAGTGTTGTCGCTGGCCCGGACAGGCGATTTCGTGCCCATTATGCGTGTTCGTACGATGACGTCATCGTATCTTTCTAGCATCAGCTCAGCGAGTCTTTGTTTGTGTTAGGGTTAGAAGCATAAACCTTCCACAGATGTTAACTACATTGACAAACTATAGTGGGCTGAGAGTGGTTTGTATAAAAGCTATGATAATGAAACCATCAAACTACCTGACAAAAACAATCAGATCAACCACTCCATCAGAAGGGTTCATGGAGAAAATATCTAGATGTGTGTAAACACACAGAAGCACTAACGAATTATACTCCAAGATGCCAAAAAAGAATGGTAAACCAATTGTGACAACATGGCTGGACCTGCAAAATGAATATGACGGTACACACAAATTGTACAGGTTGGTTTAAGAGTTGGGTTAAGGTTCCAACCCACATTAGGAAGATCATATTAAATACTATGAGGACTGTGTAATGTGTCAAAAACAACTGAATGGGGACAACTGACTGGATACAGTGCAAGATGGAGGCTTACCAAGGCTGCCCACTATCCGGCATCCTGTTTCTGACCGTCTTCAAATGGGTATTGATATCCTAGACCAGTCCAAAACATCTCGGGGTACTGCATGAGTGGAGACTACATCATAGCCAGATGGACCTGCCCTGCCCTAGTAGGAGTTCCAGAGGATTCAAAGAACTTTAAAATACAGTGAACAACTTCCTCACGTGGACTCGACGGGACAAATGATAGCCAAACCAAATTCAAAGGCAAGTAGCATGCAATGAAGAGGTTTCCCAGCGAGGAGAACAAAGCGACAAGGACACAAAAAGCAATATGTGGCATAACGATCCCGGCCTTGAAATAGACGGACAGCAGATTGCTTATAATCTCAGTCAACCCATGCGGTTCCTTCGGGAAACTGATCTATAACGACCTGAAGGACAATACATCAGAGACATGGTATGCACAAAGCTGACGAAGAATGTTTCAAACAACCAATTCAAGTCCACTGATTGGGCCCTATGCAGCTATGGATATAAAATGCCTATTGTACCCAAACTGATCGTCGGAAGTTTCCCATCTATACTTCCTCACATTCCTACTTCTCGAAATCTGAGCTACTTGCAACCAAATACCTGAATCCTGGGCAGACACAGCAGGGCCCACCACCAGCGCTTAGTACAGGAGCAGGAAACACTATGGCCTGCAACTGAAAAGGCTAACCCCTCAGTCCAATTATGCAATAAACCTGAATACCGATCTACAAGTACTCTAAAGATTGAAGTACCCGACACTCTCCAGAAAATGCTGGAAAGTAAAAAAAGACGAAAGCCAGATGGAAAGGATTAGAACAGAAGAACGGCACTAATTTCTAAATGAAATGGCCGAAGGTCAACGGATGAGCCGGTGTTGAAGTAATCTTTAACACCGGCAGGTATCATAAGTCCTGGGCTCCATAGCCGACAACTGAATAAAGAGTGAAACGAATGTTTGCGTGAAAAAAGTCAACTGAATCGATTGGCCCGATTTTTCACACTATTGTTCCCGGACTGTGAGCCCGTCGGACGTATCTCTGCCACACCGGTCTTGGGTTCAAAAAGAACCAAAAACTTATCAAAGAAACATGAGTCAGAGTCAAGAACAAGGACTGCCTCACCGACTAATAATGATGTAGTTGGGAAGACATTTTGGTCTACCTTTACGGATGTGCGAACAAGGGAAGTTGTTGAACTGGGAGTCTTGTCATGCAGGTCGACACTCCTGGAAGAAACTTTTGTAAGTCTGGACGCCAGAGCTGCTATCTTTCCACATCAACTCAATCCATGATCAACTTCCATTCCCTGCCCCTCTGAAGTTGGTGGGAAAGACCAATCTTGGACTCCTGCCAATTATGTCATCAACTCGTCAATGTACAACTGGCGCCATGACCAAACACTAAAAAGCAATCACTACACGTCTGGCACCGTAGTTTCGTACGAGGCAAAATCAGAAAAAAAAACCATCACACCTGAGAATCTGAAACGCCATTCTACAATAGTCCTTTCGCACAGCTGATGGTTACAAACTATCGAAATCAGTCGTACCAAGGCTAAGACAGAGCCAACCAAACATTAGAAGAAGGCAATGACCGGATATTCCTGATGGATGAGAAACACAAACAAAAAAGTGTTCCCTCCAGAAAACAATGAGACAGCTAAGAGGACCCAGAAGAATACATCTTTTATACAAACAAAGAGAGTGATCATCATAGAAACTGGACGGTCCCTACGAGGAGACCTAACAATCCAATGCAGAAAGAAAGAAACAAGTGCCATACCGAGATCTAGCTCGTGGCTGACTGTTGAAAGCAGAGGATAGTCTACATACTACTTTCCAAGAGAAGTAGGAAGCATAAGAGTTCTGCAAGACATTGCAATACAAGAAATGTTACCTTCGGCCTGTCTAATAATAAGGAGGCTGATGAGGCAGCCTTAGATACCATTGACCAACACATTTTGATAAGTAGGATTGAATCCAGCTGTGGTATTCACATCACCATTCATGGTTGGTCATATAAGAACAGAGTTTTCAATTACTCTGTTCCACAAGGTTCTAGTGTTGGCCACAGGTTTCGATAATAATGTATACTACATCAAGTTGGTGACATCAGGAAGCATGATGTATGCTTCCATCCATAGCGGATGCTATTAGTTTTCTGTGAGTTTGATCTTCAAATACAGTGACTGTGAGCGTGTTCTTAGTAAATAATTTATATTTCTTTGTCAAAAGGCAGCTGTTGTATTACAACCTTAATGTTGGCCTGTACGTCTGGGCTCTCGTCTTCACTGAGTAGTACAAGAACATCTTCTGGGGTTGTGGGTGATAACCTTGTCCTGATTATTAACCGTAGCCATAATACGATACCAGTAGATTTCAACTAACAAACTGAAAAAAAACAGGAGAGAGTAGAACCCGGGAAACTGGTACTAATCGCATATGCCATCATCACAGAGAGCACGTTTCGCTTTTTTTTAAATGCCTTCGTAATTTTACCAGACTTTACTTTAAAATTACGTTCAACTCCGGTATTCAACAATCGACACGCTTTAATATGATATCTAACATAAAATGTGGACAGCAGAAAAGCTGTAATAAACTGTAGTTGGGGTTAATAAACACCGCCCATTTTGAAAAGGAGTAATATTTATAAAGAGGAAAAAAAATTCGACCCTTCTCGGCTGACTGAAGAAAAGCAATAAAAAAATCCCGCATTAGCATTAGCATTTTGCTAAAAAAAAGCGCATTTCGCATTGCATTTTCACATTTCTTCTGAGACGAATGGTTTGCCTAATATTACGTGCTTTTGTAATTAAAGGTGAAAATGAGTGAATCTGTTCCCCTACTAAAATGTGTAAAATAAATCATTATTAAAAATGAAAATCTCATTTTTCCTTTTTATTAGTTTGAAAAAAAAATCTGTAGGGAATCCATGCTTTTTGTATCATATTTGTTTAGTTTAACACTTAAGTTGCACAAGGGGGTCCTGTACAGGATTCGTTTTCTAGCGTTCATGTTTTAACGCTAAAAGTGGTTTTGCCCCAAATTGTAATTGCCAAATATAAGTTTTGTTGTCATCCAAAAATCTCTGGGAGCACTTTTCAGTTTTCTAAAGGTAGAAAGCAAAGGTACACTGAAAAGCTGTTGGTAAAAAGTGGTGTTGGGCAATACCTTGTGTTAAAAATGGTCGTTGCTTACTTGATACAAATTTTAGGCCTACAATATCTGGATTTTTTTTTATTGCCTTAGAATTATATTGAACAATTAGGTTGGTTACAATATTACCCAACTTTATTGTGTCTGTGGATATTTGAACCACGTGTTCAATATCACCTTTTACCCAACAGATTTGGCAGTTAAATGACATTAACGAATTTCATGTCAAATTCTAGGCCTGTACCTCTTCTTCATATCAAATTTTTACCCTCGTTTATACCGAAATCGCAGTCGGCCACCGCCCCCCATTTTAGCGCGTTTTCTATTTGATCATAAGCCCTCACCGGTATTTATCGCCTGTTATATTCCGAATTTCCAGGCCATCTGGAAGTACTTCTCAATTATTGAAGGTCCACGGTATGTTTTGTACTGAGGGGTAAAAAGCCGTATATACTTTTTACATCTCACGCACAAGGAACTGTGAGTTTAATCGTCGCAACAAACCAGATGGCATTAATGGACCAAGAACCAGCCTTACATATAATAGGCTTTTTATAAGTACTTCTCTCCACTGCCCGATGAACGCCGATGTACTCAGATAGCAAGCAAACGTTGGGCCAACGTCGCAATGGTCGGGCCCGGTCCGCGGGTCCGGGCAAAGCAACTTCTGCCAACGTCGGGGTGAATTTCGAAAACTGATCATAAAAGTTCTTAACTGGTGACATATGGGTGGCACCGCAACGTTGGGCCAACGTATGATTTCGACGAGAATGTTGGACGTGAACTTTAGAATTGTCATGAAAATGAAATAACGTTACGGTATAGTAATTTGATTAAATATAGTTGTGTTTGAAATTTTTGGATCATTAAGGTTCTAAAATCGATTTTCCCATTGGTTCGGGATGTCGTACTAAGACAACGTGGCCCAACGTTTGGGCCAATTTTGCGACATAGGGGCGTGGTTTTGACGACCTCTCATTTTTGCTTACTAAACTTTTAATTTTTTTGACCATTTTAACCTGCTCCTGTGGTGCTACATTTATTATTTTTGCAAGACATTGTCTTTTGCGGCTTCAAATGGGAACAATCATGCACAAACACAATTTCCACCTGATGACAACACAGAATTTAATTATCTTGTCAGGCTAGATATTTTGTCTTACGTTACTCTTCAAACTTGTTTCATTGCACATCAACCTCAAAGTTTATGAAACAAGCTAACATATTCTGTATATTCCTTAATTGTATTAATGGAGGCTATACTTCTCGTGTTAGATTATCTTTTGGGGTTTTCCAGCGTGCATTATTTTTCAACGAATGCCACTGGGCTCTGTCAGATAAGCTCGTGGTCCCTCAGATAATGCGCGGTTCTCAGATAATGCACGGTCATCAGATAATGCAACGCGGGTCACCACAAGTCACAACTCCTATTAGCTACTGGAAATACCGTCAATCATTTGATATCGACTTAACTGCTCAATATCAAAGAACGTGCCTGCATCGTATATATACCCTCTCTAACTTAGTATTACAATCATGGGTATTCGGTCTAACTTCAATTATTGTGTTGAAAAAATATATTGGTTTCTCGTTAAAGTATTAGGTGAATTCACGTGCGCAGACAATTCAAAATAAGGTGATTGTACTGTTCTTTTCCGAAACTCGTATATCTTAATTAACGACTTGACATAAAATTTGATCTTAATATAAATTCCTTATGTTATAATTTTGTCAAATTAGAAAGCCTTTCAGAAAGTTTTTAGCTGCTATACTGAACTTCCCAACCTCTGTGCGTGACGTCAGCGCGAACTTGAGGGCCACAGTAAACCCGCACGCCGCTGGCTTAAAGCGCCGGCGTTTTTACATCGCGCACAAAGATGGAATACCTTGACGCGTGCGTACACGCTGCGTCACTGTTATGACATCACTGCACGGAGGAGAGAAATGGACTTTCATGTTGCTATATAATAGTAGGCCATGAGAATTAAGTTTGTAGCTTCAGGAAACCCAAAATCAAAATTCACAAATAAAATTGTTTTCAATGCAGAAACCAGTCATGTTTTGTACATACATGTCTGCGTTTTTTTTGTTGGGGGGTCTTTAACATCTAATACAGCGGGCATTGTAATTTGGTAGAAGAAAATTCATATGCATTTATTTGCAATCGTCACTGATGGGTTTGTTTTTGGGAAAAAGTAAGGGCCGTGCGAAAAGTCTATCTTTTTTCCATTTCATTGACGCGTTTTCATCACTAATGGGTGTTTGTTTGAAACTGCCAGGAGGTGCGAGAAAGAAATTAGCCACTCTAAAAGTCTTAGAGAGTCTGATTTTTCTGGCACTTCCAGAGCATTTTTCAAAACAAACTAATAACAATGAATTGCTTCAAGGTCTTTTGGCACTATTTTAGAGTATAACTTTGGAAATGTTGGAGTACAGAAGTGTTTTTAATTTATTTTTAAAAACTACCTCAAAATTTAGATAATTTACGTTAATTATTAATGTTAATGTACTATTTGATGCTATTGTTTTTCTCAAAGTAGTGACGGATAGGAACCCACGCCTCAGTGGCACTCGAACAGATACTCACTTGACCGTATGGGTCAGTGCAGCAGCACTCGAGCCCCTCCGGCCTCGTGCTGCCTGCACTGACCCATACGGTCGCGTGCGATTATCCTGTCGAAGCACTAGGCGAGGTCCTTATCCTTATCATAAATTCCTGAAGGAGACAGAAACACCACCTACCGTAAGAAGATTTTCATAATAATTGCACAATTTTGAACGAAGCAATTACTAATTGTGACCCGACACCGGCCCCACTTTAAGGCCAACGTTGTCCCAACTATTTCTGACGTCGGTCATGTTATGCCACGCCCCCCCCCGACCGGTCGACTTTGTAACGTTGGACCAACGATGGGCCGCTGGCCAAATACTTTGTCAGACGTCTTTTTTGCAACGTTGGTCAACGTCTTGACTACGTTTGCGCCAACGTTGGCCCCACTCTTCTTGCTATCTGGATGGTCATCCATTTGACTTCCGATAGGGATTATCGACGGCTAATGGTTTAATAGATTCAAACTATATTGATTTGGATCTGATTTTTGAGGTATTCGATTCAGAAATTTCGTACCCCGGTGGTGCGTCGAAATGTTATACCTCTCAAAAAGTTGTAGGTTTATGGAGTGATTCATATACAGCTTTTTGGGGGGGTCAATAACTTTGTAATATTTGCCAATTAACGTGTTTTTAAGCATGTTTGTGGATTATATTGAAAGCAACTGACGATTAAAATAATGACATGATTTTTTTTCGTTACAAGAAGACACCGGCTGGAAGACTGGTTAAAGGGCTTCCACACCACCAAATAATCCTCCCATTGAAATACACGTTTAAAATGGCTTATGCAAGGGTCACCCTTGTGCGTTGTCATGCTTCTGTCTGGCGGGAATGTGGGCTAGTTTTGACGAAGCGAAAAGGGATTGACAGATAGTTAAGTCTACATACATTGTCAATTCGGCGTACAAACAAATGCTGGCAACACAGCAGCAGTTCAGTCCACCTATTTTAAACCCGGGCCACTTTATTCCAAGGTGGATATCATGCTCGTGTACAACACGCGTAATTAGGGTTTTTTGAGATCAGGCGATTTACGCGCGTATGTTTAGGGTATCAAATTCATCAAAAAGTCAAAAAAAAAATAAAACGAATTTTGAACGAAGCAATTACTAAAAAATTTTTTTGGTGACCCGACATCGGCCCACTTTAAGCCAAAGTTGTCCCAACCTATTCTGACGTCGGATCAAGGTTATGGCCAACGTCGAACTTTGACGTTGGACCAAGACGGGGCCGTGGCCAAATGACGTTTGTCAGACGTCTTTTTGCAACTTGGTTCCAACGTCTGTGACTACGTTGCGCCAACGTGGCACACATCGTCTTGCTATCTGGGATGGTCATCCATTTGACCTTCGATAGGATTTCGAGGCTTTTTTTAAAGATTAAAAACTAGTATTGATTTGGATCTGATTTTTGAGGTATTCGATGTCAGAACATTCGTTACTCCGGTGGTGCGTCGAAATGTATAACCTCTCAAAAAGTTGTAGGTTTATGGAGTGATTCATTATACAGCTTTTTGGTCAATAACTTGTAATATTTGCAATTAATCTGGTTTAACAAAAACAAAAAAAAAAAAAAACAAAAAAAACCAAACAAAAAAAACAAAAACAAAAAAAAACAAAAAAAACAACAAAGCAATTAAAAAAAAAAAAAAAACAACAACAAAAAAAAAAACAAGGGGGGGGGGGGTGTGGGGGGGGGGGGGGGGGGGGGGGGGGGGGGGGGGGGCCCTGTTTGTGGATTATATTGAAAGCAACTGACGATTAAAATATGAACATGATTTTTTTATTCTGTTACAAGAAGACACAGCTGGAAGACTGGTTAGAGGGCGCACACCACCCAAATATCCTCCATTGAAATTACACGTTAAAATGGCTTAATGCAAGTTCATTCCCTTGTGCGTTTGTCCTTGCTTCTGTCTGGGCGGGACTGTGCGGCGTAGTTTTGGCGAAGCGAAAAGGAATTGACAGATAGTTAAGTCTACATACATTGCATTATACGGCGTTACAAAAAAAATGGATGGCAAACACCAGCACAGTCAGTCCACCTATTTAAACCCGGGCCACTTGTATTCCAAGGTGGATATCATGCTCGTGTACAAAAAGCGAATTAGGGTTTTTTGAGATCAGGCGATGTACGGGCGTACATTGTTTAGGTATCAATCATCAAAAATTCAAAATAAGAACGAATTTGAAACGAAGCAATTACTAAGTGTTGACCCGACATCGGCCCAACTTTGAGCCAACGTTGGCCCAACCTATTTCTGACGTCGGATCAATTTTATGCCAACGTCGAACTTTGTACGTTGGACCAAGACGGGACGCTGGGCCAAAATGACATTTGTCAGACGTCTTTTGCAACGTTGGTCCAACGTCTGTGGAATACGTTGCGGCAAACGTTGGCCCACAACATAGTCTTGCTATATGGATGGTCATCATTTTGACTTCGAATAGGATCATCGACGGTATGGATTTCATAGTTTCAAAACTCAGTATTGATTTGGATATGATTTTTGAGGGATTCGATTCGCACATTCGTAGCTCACGGTGGTTGCGTAGAATGTTACCTATCAAAAAAGTTGTAGGTTATGGAGTGAGTATTATTACAGCTTTTGGGTCAAAACTTTGTAATATTTGCAATAATTGTTTTTAAGCATGTTTGGGATTATATGAAGAAACTGAACGATTAAAAATAAGAAAATGATTTTTTTGTTTATAAATAATTAAAAAGTATTGTAAAGCCTTTCTTTCTTGTAGCACACCACCAAATAATCATCCCATTGAAAATCAACGTTAAAATTGGCTTAATGCAAGTTATTCACTTGTGCGTTGTCATGCTTCTGTCTGACGGCGGGATGTAGGCGTAGTTTTGACGAAGCGAAACGGGAATTGACAGATAGTTAAGTCTACATACATTGTCAATTCGGCGTACAAAACAAATGGCTGGCAAACACACGCAACAGTTCAGTCCACCTATTTCAAACCCGGGGAACTGATATTCAAGG
Organism: Ophioderma brevispina; assembly: GCA_023653785.1. NCBI lineage: Eukaryota > Metazoa > Echinodermata > Ophiuroidea > Amphilepidida > Ophiodermatidae > Ophioderma > Ophioderma brevispina. The sequence goes on from JAMKCH010040280.1 coordinate 34,216, forward strand.
TGGATATTCAGTTCGGGACAAAAAACGCGTAATTAGGGTTTTTGAGATCAGGCGATGTACGTGCGTACATGTTTAGGGTATCAAATTCATCAAAATTCCAAATAAGGGTATGGTTTTACGTCGACAAAATTAGTGTTTAGGGTATGATATTTTGAGTACTTGTAAAAAATCAAATTAAAAGCTGAAAATAGTGGGTTTTGTTCCCGATTTCCTTTCCTTTTGTCCCCGAGTGATTTAACCGTTTTCAGCCTATTTTCTCTATGTCGTCACCGTACCCTACACAAATAGCATTTATTAATTTGGAGTTTCATTTACATTTTCGCGTGTTAATTCTACACTATGACTGATCGTTAGATGTATATGTGCGTAGAACCGAATTAGGGTCTGTCTCTAATTTATGTCAATCAAAATAAGGTTATGAATATTTTAGTTTCGATTTTACCGTTCAATGAAATGGCTGAATATCAGGAAGAAACTATCAATTATGACACCCGATAAGACCCATTAATTCCAAGAAATTAGGGACAACTTTAGAAAGACTTGAAATTTAAATGTACCGTAATGGATTTAAATTTATTTAAGCTCTATATAATGCGCAAATTGATGCTTTTACACAAAAGAGTGAAATAAAAAACTTCATGACATCATGTGTAAAATTTCCTTTTATCAGGGCCAGTTACAATAAAAGCCTATATAGTAGGTAGCCAAGGATCTTGAAACTGAAATATTTTTGCCCGGGCGGCTCTACAATTTTGTTGACTAGATTCAAGTAGGGGAACATCTTGGGCATCAGAAAACTAATGTTGGATTATTTTTTAACGATTGCGAAAAATAGAAATCTAAGATGGCGTCCAAAATGGCCGCCGATTTGACTAACGAACCGATTCTAGCCTTAACTTTTGATTGCAATCTCCAACTGGAAACCCAATTGTGTCTTCTGAAAGAGAATTAATTATCTACACGCTGATATCAACATTTGTGAGTTTAAGAATTATTTAAGGTGCACATTTGAGGAAAAAATCACATTTTTTTGGCATTTGTAACCAAAAAATGAAATATTCGTATCTAATTCCTTGGTTGTTTGTTTGTTTATTTATTCTTTACCCTGGGTCCATATTCAGAGGAAAAACTTAAGTATTCCTCTGTTCTTCCATATGCCCAGCTACATATAAAAACATTACAATATTTAAAATTTCTTAAATTACATTATTAAAAATACACAAATATTGCAACTTAAATTACAAATCTTTAAACTACATTATACACACACTTATACAATAATCATACCAATCGCCCAGGATTTTCATTCTCAAAATACAGAAAATACAATTTTATAAAATCAATGCACATACATAGAAAATATACAAAATCGTCCAGATTAAAATAAGATATCAATCAATTTCATTAGGATAATTTAAATTACTCAACATTACAAAATGATTAAATTTCTCAAACATGTGAATATTATAAGCTATGATTTAATGTGATGGTATTTGGCTTTGAAGTCTGAAACAGAAATTGGTATAGGGAGTAAAATGATTTGGGTAGATTATTCCAATTTTTAGTCCCCTGTATTGAAAAGAAACGCCTCCCCAAATTCGAGGGCCGGGCTTTAGTAATTTGATTTTACCGTAAGTGCTAGAACGGGTTCCTATGGAATGGGAATTCTTGACAAGTGGAAAAGTTATGCACAAATTAGCAGGGGCTAGCCCTGCTATACATTTGTAGACAGCAAGGGCAAGATGGATTATTGCCTTCGCTTCACTAAGGTTTCCCTCCCATTTTATCGTGTAGATAGCTTGATCTTGTTTTCACAGGAAACCGCTATTATAGACCTGGCCGTCGAAATTTGTAGGGTTCAATCATACCTGCAGAGTCTTATGGCAGTACCCCAAACCAGCTCACAATAATCAAGCTTTGGTAGCACCAAGGATTTATGGGAAAGTAAGGCTTCAACTGAAAGATATTCTTAATGTTCTGTGAAAAAGGACCAATATATTTTGAAGTTGAGGTTTATGTGATTGATATGACAATCCATGATAATGTAGGATCAAAATGCAGGACCAAGAATTAAAGCTTTGATACAGTTTTCAACGGTTGTTTTTGTGCCTAACTCAATGTTGGGGTGATTTGGCAAGTTTTTGATTGGTTCCAAAAAGCATAGCTTTTTTAGATGTATTAGGGTTCAATTTGTTCCTCTTCCATCCACATGCAATGTTTGTCAGGTCTGTGTGAGACGATATTAATGTCATCCACGTGTTTACCTGCATAAAACAAAGCAGTATATCAGCATAAGCATTTTTAGTGCTTTCCACAGCCCCGGGGATTATGTTTTGATAAATTATCATGTTAATTCATGTGCTGCCTTTTAAGCCTTTCGATATGACCAGAACCTAATATCAATTAAGCCATTTTTCTACAAATTTAAATAATAACACGTGTTAGTTATATGTAAAATACGTTAATACATTATTCAGAAACGGGAGTTTATTATGTAACGAAGATCATCAATCAGTTACACAGAGAAGGTGGTTACTGTCACTTTTGCTACAAATCCACATTGAAATAGTACCACATATAGTGTCATTTTAAAATACTATGCATGCTTATTTCTATCTGATACATTTAATCGATCAAGAATTTTAGCACTAATAAGCCCTTCAAACATTTTTAAAAGCAAAATATTAAACAGGTATGTTACAGTGTGATATCAAGTTCTGTAACTTTAAGGCGAATGATATACCGGAGGATTTTGTAGCATTACCCCCAAGTTCAAAGGCATAGGTTGCCAACCCCTATATTTTTGCCCATTTTACTAATGAAACCATCTGTTTGGAAATTTGGTAAATCAATGGATAAATTGGATTGTCCATTTGATACATAACATGCCTAATAAGTACATGAACATTGCTCTACATGGAAATAATAACTATAGCAACCTTCAAAATGCCTTCAGATGATTAACACGTTCGCTAAAAAATAGCAAATTTTCCTGATTCAGCATAACCAACGAAGGTTTGACCCCTTTCTAAAAGTTGAAAAAAAAAACCTATTTACCCCAATGGAAGGTGTTATGTTAAAGGGCTTGTTCAGATTTATGTGCCATGTGTTCCTACTTAATATGAGAGCTGGCACTTGCACATAAAATCCATCAAGTACCGTGGGAGGCAGGAACAAAACTTGCGGTTTTGTGATGATCGACGCAATAATGCATGTTGCAAAAGCCTATCAATACTGTGCTAATAATTTGATGGTAAACCACTTAAAACGGCGAGTTTTTTGTTTATATTCGGGAATGTATGAAATGGATTTGAGGGCTCAATTTCAGGACGACAATGAGAAAATACGCCCTTCATCTGATATCAAAATCGATACTACTTCCGGGTAAATCAGGGGGCGTCTCCGAAAGACGATCGGAACACGCACCTTTAAAGACACTCTCAGTGATGGAAAAATATTGAATTTGCAGGCAGCTTCAAAGTGAAGGATTAAGTCTGTAGAATTCTCATAAGTACCCTTCCAACTGAATAATTTACAGAAACGTGGAACAGGGGAATAAGAAAACGGCAGAGTGTTCCAAGATACGATCACCATTCAATTACGTGTTGTAGTAAGTGTAGAGACGCGACAGAATGACTAAAATATCCGCATATGTCCTTATTAGGTTTTGCTTCTGGTCTGATCATTTGCAGGGTATGTTAGGATACCTGTACTTGTTACATACATGCAAAAATTTGAGGCTCTTTGATGACGTTTTTCCGATTTTCTATTTAGCAAATCACTGAATGTGTTGCTTTAATATATTTGGCTGCAGAAATCATGGTCCTACAATTAGAATAAAAGTGTTTTGTCTTAGCGGTTTGCCAACCAAAAAAAAAAAAAGGGGGGGCTTTTTCGGAGGAGGTAGGGGGGGACTATGGTAACATGTGCACGCTCGCTGATACAGAATTAACACTACTTTACTTGCATTACACATTGGACTCTGTTTAAGAATCCCTGTTGTTGGATAAAATAATAGACTAGAGCCAATCTTGTGGATTTACAAGTGTGTTGACCCAATGCATGTTGCTCAAGGCTATGTGACTAGGAATCCTGACATTAGCCAGTTTTCTGTTTATTTCTAAACTCAAAATACTCATAAAAATCAGTATTAAGATCCTCTGTAGAATGTTCTGAGAACCCAAAAATATTGCATTTTGTTCCTAAGGTGCAAACTAAACCAAAATTTTCTGACCCAAACTCATACACAAGCACATACATACATACATTAATTGATAACAGTGACATTGAAGCGAGGTTTGTTTGCAACAACCCTTTCCGGAGCGGGGATAGCGGATTAGCTGTTTAAATGTGAAGGTCAGATTAACGAATGGGGGACTATTGGAAAGCTGTCGGGTGTCAATGAGTAATGAAACATCTCTGCGGAACTGATGGTTTTACCATCAGGATTTTATACATCGTTTTGGAAATGAAAGTAAGTGGTCTACGCTTCTTGAACTCTTTTACCTATTCATTGATAATGGTCTCCTGTCAGTTTCCCAAGGAAAGTATAATTACACTCTTGCTCAAAAAGGATAACATCTTAATCTGGAAAACTGAGGCCAACGTAGATTATAAAATAATTACAAACCGATGAACTTGTCCTTGGACGAGATTAACATCGTATCGACCGGCTTCTAAAGGTTCGCTATATTGGCGAAAATGTGAGATTTATTTTTGGTACAAATTAATTTCAAGATGTTGAGAATATTCCTGGTTTGCCTTTTATTGATTTTGAAAAGGCATTTGATAAAGTTAGTGGATTGTATAATACTCTTTGAGCCCCGATTTCCAGAGAGTGATTAATACTAAGATAACGGAAGCTGAAAGTTGCGTTAAATATTGGATTGCCTCTCGTCTCGTCAAATTTTGAACGGTCTTGGTCAAGGTTGCGGTTTGTGTCGCCTTCATTGTTTGATACACAATATTCAGAACTTTCAGCAATTCAATCCTGTATCAAGGAACATCAAAGTATAAATTGTCTTCCTTGAATCAGTGGTGATATAGAATATTCATGATATTAAAATAAGTCAGTTTGCAGATGAACACCATTATATAGTTGGATGTACAAGTGACTCTTTACAGGAAGGTTCGAGCTTTTGGATAAATTTCAGTATTTTCTGGTTTGCATATAGCTATAATAAACTACGATTTATAGTAGGCAATCAAATGTTGTTCATTGTGTAAAATAAACAGATAATTGGTCAAACGATTCCCATTTTTTTTATTTGGTATGTATATTCTTCCATATGATGATGTTAATGTTCAATAGCGACTATAAGAAAACCCTGCAAATATGGAAGATGAGAAATCTTACCCTGTTTGGTAAGAGATCACTTTCATCAAAACTTTTGTAATGTTCTTCAAAATTGCTGGATCAAAACGGTTTTAATGATAAAGTACACATTCTAATTGAATGGCTGTTCATAATTCAATTCAAGACTTTTGGCGGTGAATCTGCTATTCTAATTTACTTTTCAGAACACTGAATTCTTATAGGACATATTAGAACCCTTTTGGAAAAGATATTGTGAAATGCTGGGCTACCATTCGTTTAAGTTACGGATGAAATTGTTTGGGGTATGTAATCTTTTATAAAATTGATAATGGGAGTTCTTCTGGAAACACTGGTTTAGATCTCGTATTGTGTATATAAAGACATTCATGTGGGATAATTTTGAATTTTTGAATGTTTTTTTTTAAAAAGCTTTTGCAGGAGAAATTCTTAGCAATATAGACTGGTTGCCAGATTACAGCCCTCATCTCTGCCATTCTAGAGAATGGAAGATAGCATTAAATTACCGTTCATGCTGACACCCTGGATTGTCCCGGTATCGACCAATGTTTTATATTGCGGGAGTAAGAATAAAATAATTGCCTAAAAAGCAAGTTTCTTGACTACCACCGCTACTCCTCCAACATAATTATAAAGATTGGAAAATTTAATTCATAAGTACAATTAAAATGGTTATTTTAAACATCTTATCGTTGCTTTAGATGCGCAATATAGACTCACAAACTAGGAACTTCATTTCAAATTTCCAGACGATTTATTGCTACAAATGATTTTTGTTTAAAATTGGCGCTATAGACTGTAGACTTACGTGATAGCGAGGCCTTGAGCACGTATCTTTCATTGTAGCGATCGTCAAATTCTTTTGGATAGAGGTGTTGTCGTGGAATAAGAGAAAAAACTCAAAGGTGACATTAGTTACAGTATATGGAAAATATCTTTTTTTGGTGTTTAAATATGCAATCCTCCACTTGCAATAGTCATAAATAAGCGTATAAATTGCAAAAAAAAGCAACTCCTAGATTAATACTTTTCTCACAATTGATATGTACATCAAACTGATAAACTGAATTATCATAAATGAGAGTCTTTTTTTTTAAATAGGGTCAGGATAGCTTTAACGAATTTGATGCAATAATTGTATGGCTCGGCGCAGAGCCGAGGGATGTCGTACGATATGATAGGGATAATTTTCGGTCATTTGGGGGATTTATTTTGATTAATGGAAAAGTGATTATGCATTGTGTATATGTATACTATGGACGCATCAAAGTGCTGTTAAAGATTTTATATGCCAGGCGCCCAGAACGTGCACAAGTTGGAGATTGGGCCTTTCTAGGTGTGTGTGCACCAAAAGGGCTGAGAATTGATCTTTTTTAGTGACCACTAGTACTGCACAGCTATATTATTTATTAAAACCGTGTATATAGGTGCATTTCTTGGGGTGGAATCAGGTGGATGAATTTATCACCCCCCAGTCATCCAAGCATGCAGGAAACACAATTATAACATGTCTGGTTTGACTGGACATTTTAGATTTTCATAAGGTACTTTTTAAGTGGTTTCTGTGTGCTTGGGTGTTTTGGGGGATATATTTTGGTCAGGTAATCTTTAGCACTGTGCGGGTGCCCCATATATGTATGTACCTGTTGGATTTTTGAAATGTGGACCTAAACACATCTTTCACTGGGAAGATGTCAGGTTTTATAGTCCTGATGTATGTTTGATTTTTGGTTTTCTTGTTATGTGTGTGTGAATAAAGGCCGTAGCTCAAGAAGAAAAATAATATTATGAAAAGCACAAAGAAGGCAATCAACAGTTATCTTAATATTGTTATCATTAATTCATTCGTTCGTTCGTTCGTTTCATTCATTTCATCATTCATTTCATTCCTTCATTCATTCCATTCATTTATTCATTATTCATCATTATTCCATTCATATATTCTTCACCACTGCACAATAATCATGTAATATGCATTTTCAAATCTCTCGCTTTAATTTGTGCAAGAACTTACTCTGTATAGGTTTTATAGGTGCACTAACAAAAGATTAAATCTCAAAAGTAACTGCTTTATGAACTTTATTACGTTAATAACTTGCTGTTGGATATATCGAATGCTCTTGATAATTTTATGCCATCTGCGTACGACATCAGGTCAAATTTGTGGAAAATATAGGAATGCAATGGTTTATAAGGTTTTTGACCATAGTAAAGTGAAAATAGAAAATATAAAAAAAGTTTCATTACAACAAATTGCTACAAAAACCTTTTTAAACCTAATTTTCTACCTTTAAAATCCTTAAACATACCAAAATTGGTTTATTATAATCTATAGAAAATTAATTAACTTTTAAATGACGTAAACAGCCCCTATTTTTGGAGGTGTAATCAAAAAGTTATACAAAAAATGCTTTAAGGTAAAAAAGGTGGCCATTTTGGGACGCCATCTTGATTTATTTTTTCGCAAGAGGCTTATTTAATCCCAACATCACTTCCATACCCCCCACATAACATATGCACGTATGGGGCAACATTTTAGAGCAGAGGCTCTGTAAGGTAAAATAGGACTGGCTTCCATCTAAAAAAAGTGCTTCCTAACAACACGACGAAGGCATTTTTTGAGTAGTGAAACAGCAATTGGGGTTAGGGTGTTTTAGATGAAAATTTTTGCTAATTCCAAAATTTTCTGGTCCCCAAAGCTGAATTTGCGAGGAAATGTGCCTACTTAGCATAAAATTCAAAATGGCCGCCATTTTAACGTTGTTTGTACATAACTCAAGACTTAAGGCTTGTAAGGACTCATTCTTGTGTCTATACAAATATTTTCAGGGTCAAGGAATACAATTAGATCTATTAGTTATGCATTAGGTAAACCTTCACAGTTATTAAATAAAAAATCAAAATGGGTGCCATTTTGACATTTTGACATTAACTCAAGATTTAAGGCTTGTACTTCATTCTT
>JAMKCH010040281.1:0-14407 GCA_023653785.1 Ophioderma brevispina
ATAGGTCAATGACCTGATCTAAGAAATCAGGGAGGCTGTCTGGATACAGCAGATAGAATGTCGCTGTGGACTGGTGACAGGGTCGGGGGACAGGACATGTCCCATGAATGCTTGAATAGAAAGTAGGTGGATCCTTACTATCAAACAGCAGTGGAGGTCTTGGGCTTCAATCCATTCAATGAGCCACTTTGCCATTCTTGTCCATGTTGGGAAGTATTCCATGTGATTTCGTAGAGTGAGTCTCCGCAGACGAAGAGCTTCCGCTTGAACTACTGGATAGGGAATTGAAGGTCTGCTCAGCTGGGGTGGCTTATAGCTGTTGGTGAAGGGGTTCCCATAGCTTCCAATGTTATCCATGGGATATTGGTGAGGAAAGCCATAATGGCCAAATAGTGTTTTTTTCTATAAAATGTATCACCATGTTCAAACAATTTAGACAATCAACAGCCATTTTACACGCAAGAAGTTTTGAAATTAAAAGGCTTCAGTGCAGCTGGGGTTTTTCCCAAGTAGAAAGGACCAGTAATGGCGAATAATTAATTGCAGTACTAAAACACGTACAGCTGTGATTTTGAAGCGATGATTTTATTTGCAAAATCCTCTACCAATACGGAATAGCTCTGGCCAATTTCATAGTAAGCTGGACTGGCACAGTGCATTGTGCCATCAAGCCATTGGATGTGCATTGTTTGGGGGCATGTGATCTGAAAGGTCCAGCTACTTATGAATTTGATTTTAATCGTAGTGGTCCCACATGAAGTTGATAAATGTTTCAAGAGAATTAAAAAGCTACATACACAACAGTGCATGATTGATACAAACGGCGTGGTCATACCTCCATTGAAGGTGTTCCGGTATAGGAGCACCCCACAAGCACAAACAACTAAGATTTAACCCTAGCACCGCTAAATCTCACCAAAACTTCAAATGTGTAATTGAGAAAAATGCACTAAGTCTAGAAAGTAGCGATGACGTCATAACCAAGACTCATTGGGGCGAAATCCGCTGGCCGGGCCAGCGACCACCGCCGTAGGTGAATCCGTCGTCAATGGGGATGGGGCCGAAGGGCCATGGTTCGAAGCCCACCCAAAATTGCGACTTTTCTGTTCCACATATTGCCTAATCCTTCAGTCTCCCGGGAGGACGTCAGGGTTAGGGTTATAGTGCACAAGAGATTTTTGAGGGCACCCAAAATATTGTGTCATATAGACAAGAAACGCAATGGATTCTTACTATAGTGGCTACAGAAATTCTTAAAGGAGAGGAAACAAAGAATCTGATTTGCTTATAAATGTTCAATATAAAATAGCTGAATTTCATATTTGCTCCTATCCGAATTTAGAAATTTACCATTTTTGTACCAAAGAAATCATTTCTCAGCTTAATCCTTCCGATGTGGTTATCTTTGATGAAAAGCTTACATCAGGACACAAATCAGTACTTTTGATTTTTTTTAGAGACCCCTGATATGTGAAATCCCTATTGCACCTTAATACCAGGACAAACTCAGGTGACTGCATAGTGGATATTTGCATCACTAATTTTTTGGTATTTTATAGGCCAGTGGAGCCATTTTGCCGTTGTTAGGCCAGAAAAAGTGTTCAGAAGGCTGCATGGATTTGTTTTAAAATGGTCTTAGTGAATTATTTTTTTAAGTTTCACACTTGAAGAGTTTTTTTAATTTTACAGAGAAATGACCATAGCCCCAATTAAAGTGCGTCAAAAATGCAATAAAAAATTAACTAGAATTTCACGCTTCTCAGCTTTCATGCTCGCTACATTCAAAGAATATATATAAGCTTGGGCCGCTCCTGCGTTGTGCACTACGACCACAAGTTTGGTTTCCAATTGAACTTCAACTTTTTCAATTGAGGTATTTTACATTTTTAGCCTATTTTACTTAACTTCACATGACCGTTGACCTTGGCAAATGAAATCTTGACCTCATCAACATACGCGGGATCCATGTGCACCTAGGAGACAAGTTGGTTCCTCCAATTGAACTTCACTTTTCACTTTGAGGTCTTTTTAAAAAAATGTCAATTTATTAAAAAAACTTAACAGTAAGTGACACACACATCCACACATGCACAATGGATTTGCCAAGTGGTCCTCCAGCTATAGCTGGACAGCCACAAAAATCTTGTTTTGGCAGCATTATTTTCATATTTAAACAACCTGCCCTAACCCTATTTAAAACAATACAGAGTTCCCCGGAACACCAGAGCGCGGATCTAGGGAGCGGGGCGTGCGCCTCCGGTAATCTGCCAACTCTTGCAAAATCGGTATGTTGATGTTTCAAATCCTGGATCCACCCATGAACATGTTCACCTGCCATCGCAGTTTATGATGGGGTCAAAGGTTTCCCCCCACCTGGGGTCATAGAGGCAATTACACCCTTATGAACTTGGTCCAGTGAGTGGTTCTTAATTGGAGGCAATGGGTAAAGCGGTACGAGCCCCAAAAAGTTGCAGGGTTAAATATTTCCCCACACACACACTACCAAAGTAATCCTATTTGCCATTTCTACTTAATATTTCGCAGTTACATTGTTTGCAAAGGAAAAGCACAGAAATTAAAACCCACAAAATGTCTCCCTATACAGAAGCGGCTACTAATGATTTAGTATGGTAGCAGCACTACCGGGTGAAAGGAGCCCCCCACCCCACCCCCCCCCCCCCCCCCCGAGATTTCAAAAATCAGAAAAACATGGGTTTTCAGCGATAAATGTGTTAAAATAGGGTTTTTTAACCAAATATTAAAAACCACAAAAAAACACCCCCCCCCAGATTTTACCCGGCACTGCCCCTGTGGGTGCATATGCTAAGCTTAGAATCAGGTTTGATGGCTCTAAAACAAATGAAGAATCCTGTATTATCTGTTCCATAAACAGAATATAAATAAAAACCACTCCGGCCTAAGCATTACTATGTACATACTTTTACTAATATCGCATAAAAACGGACATCAGAATCCCAACTGAAAACTTAGCAATTAAAACTTGATTCAAGGATCTGAGCTGTACACTTTAAAGGGGCCATAGCAGCGATATGCGAGGAGAATCGAAAACTGTGGAAATGCATTCGTTTTAACTTATAAAATCAGGGATAAGTGTGTACATTCATTATAACTGCTTTAATGTAGAAACCAAACCACCAAATAGTGAACAAAATGAAGTATTGAGAAATTTGTAATACGATCTCCCCATAAATAGAACAGTACCAGCGGATGACGTCTCAAAATCTACAATTAACAGCTGATTGTGTGATTTCAGAGAAGCATAAACAAAAGGATCAACAACCTTTTGTTTGAGGTCACACGTGTATTGATGATGGTGCACAATATTCACGCTTCAAAAATCTGGGGATATTCACGAGTAAGGCTTTTTTGATTCAAGTCGAATTTTGATACGCATCGTTATAGAAATTAAAGAATCAGATAAAAAAAGTAACTGCTTGTCTTAATACGCGGGATTTTCAAGCCAACACTTTGCAGGTTATGTTTGCTATCCATGCCAGTAACAAAATACAAAAAGATGAATCTGATGATTTTTCGATGTTCGGATTAGTAAAACGCTGCTAATCCCTTAAGGAGGGTGTTTACAAAATGTCATATCTGCACAGGTACCGTTTTCTTGGATTAACCCATGGGAAAATAAGGCATGCAAGATATTCATCTTTGTGTTTTACTGGGCTATACTGTAGCAGTTGTGAGAATAGTGGGTTGCAACTTGTTGAATTTTACCACAATTTAGTATTTTCATGGAGGAATAACCACTCTGCAGTTGTGTAGCCACAAATATTTGAATCCAATCATAAATCCCTATAATGGAATTGTTAGCTTGGATAATTCGTCCAATAATATCCCGCGGTCGTTTGTTGTAACACCTGGTTTGTTTGTGGTTTGCAGTTTGAAAAAAACATGTTATTTCGATGTATTCTGAGAGTTGACCCAATGCATGGTCTGATTATTGATTGATTCAACAAAATAGCTGTGACGTTGTGCCTTAATCCATTTATTTTTAGAATAGCATGAACACATTCAAACTTTATTATGGCAGGCGGAATCAATCAATATACACAACTATCATGGGTCCTCATAATATTGCCATGAGTTAAAAGATATTAACAAAAGATTCGAAGAAGTAATCAGTGGATTGTTTGCAGCGTGCAGGGTTCTGGTACGGTATGTTCTGTTAATTCAATGATTCCCTCGACTCTGCTCGGGAAGCAGTGATCGTTACTCAATACATATCAATGTATAACCTCAAGAGTTTGAGTGTGGGCGGGCATTGAAATAAATGGTGCCCACACATGGTTGTTATTTCTCTTAAAGCTTGAACACAGTTATTTAATACGAGTGAGGTTGCATATAGGCCATGAAATGACTTGAATTCCCCACATGCAATTGTGACTATTCGTAGAATTTGCTCAAATACGATTGTATGATGCATTCTGGATATCATCAAAATATGCTGAGATAATTAAAATGTGAATCTAACTTTTCAGTTTCTGAGACTTGAAACAAAACCTTGGCCCGGGATTCGGAACTTGGATTTGTGAACAGAACGGAATCTAATTCGGGGACTATGTCTTATGAAAATGAAGCTTTTGTTGACATAGCCAACCCCATTAAGTGTTAATGTGAAACTGGTCTTTAGGACGAGTCTTTTGTCTTGTTAGGTCATGAATTGAAGCACAAAATTTGGTGTGAAAATGGCACGATTTACAGGATACCGAGCTCATAGAAAACTAAGGCGCTCACAGCGCGCTAGCCGTGCAGCCAGTCATTATGCAAGCCGAAACAGACCTGGTTCGATACGCTCGAGCTGGTAACAATGGATTACAGCTTTGCTTCCGATCTCCGGTTTGGTATATTCGTCTCAGATATTACCCTAAAGATGTATTGCCGTTCAATTCAATATTACATGAGTTCATTACTATCATCTGAATGCGGGTAAGCTTTGACTACTTCTTACACCATTCCATTATCTTGGTGACTTCTGGAGCGGGAGTTCTGTAAACCTGACCCATCTACACACTTTTTTCTGATACACTTATTGAATTAGGAAACCCTTCACAAAATTAAAACCACAGGTTTATTCGGTTAAGGTTTACAAATTAATAGGTGGTGTCAGAAAAAAAGGTGTCAGGAAAAAGTGTGTCTGATGGGTCAGGCTATTACGGAAACTCCTAGTATTAACTCTAAAGAGTAGAGGGTATTTCAATACTGCCATTAGTTTCATACCATCATCTGATGAGGGTAGCTTGACTATTCTTACCACACTCCCTTTCTTTCAGTGACTGCTGAAGTAAACCCCATACGAGGTATTCGACACAACGGACCATATGGAAACGTGCTGGAAGTATGCACTACTAATTTCAACATTCGTATCGTTGGAATATCAATGTTAACGTCCTTTTTAATGGAAATTTTGATAAGAGAAGTCACTTTTCAAAACTTATCCAACAATCCTATGAAGGAACTAAATTTCTCAATTCTGTAAATTTGAAAAAAGTCCGGTAATATTTCCCCCAGTATAGGTCTGTTCACGATGCAAAGGATTTGATCTACATTGGTACTGCGCGAGAGATTACGTTAGCAGCCATCATAGAGAATGTGTGTAACTGAACACTAGTTCTCAAATATCTCTGAACAACAAGGGTTCATGGGGTGTTTTTGCATATAGAGGGTCGTACTTTTTGTTTTGAAACATGTATCTTCATGGGGTTTGAAAACCTATAGAACCTACTGAGAGAAATCAAACATTTTTTACACGAAAAAGTGACACGCAAATCGCTCGGTCACATCATTTTTCCCATAATGCCTTTCGATAATTTTTCAGTTGAGAATTTCAAGCACTGGTTCAATTTACGGCAATTGTTTTTTTTTTCAAATTTTTAAGAAATCGTAGGGATTATGTACTACCGGACTGCCGTTATGTTAAAATGTTGGAACTTTGAAAAAAAAATTGCAAATTTGTGTAAGAGTAGCCCAAAAAATCTGCATTTTGCAGATATAGATGAAAGGTATGGCGTCCAATTTATATGCAAAAATTTGGATAGTTATGGGCTCTATTTTCCAGGCTCTAAGAGCCACATCCCAACACAAACCAATTTGAGGACTGCAGACTTGGGTAGTGAAGTGATATGTTCCTGGGAATACAATTGGTAGATGTACAATTATGAAATAAGTGACACCTATTACTGATACCAAACGGGATATCAATAATACGTAGGAATCGCAGCTCCACCTCTTTCCTGATATCACAGATGGCATACTGCAGATAAAATGCAGAATTCTCCCCCCCCCATCAACCATGGCAGATGTTATATGATTAACTTAGGTCATACAGACCCAAAGTATGGCTTATGCTGATTAAAATACTTCTCCTTTTATATGTACAAGATTGGTTGACACTCCACAACCCATTAATTTCACCCTGTACTGGTCCCCATTTGCAGGTCGAACCTCAACTGGCGCTGGATTATATGTGGGTGTTACATAACAAACGCATTCACATCTTGCAAGGTCATTGGTTTTGTTTAAAGGGATGGGATGTTTAATGTTCCCATTTATATTGCTATCATTTCAAGGCGCTCTACCAAGTTGGTAACTTGCAAAGAGCGAATACAAAAATGTTACGCTTGTGTGTTAAAGTCAATATATATGTTTGTAGTCATTTCTATCCACATCCATGGTGGTCAGCCAATGGCCCCAGTTTTGATCTTGTGTGTTATTTATTTTAACTTATTTTGTTGCGTTTAATAAAAGAAGACTGATATATAAATACAGGTAATACAAACTTGCAGTTGATTCAGAGGTGGTAAATCCCTTTTCTTTCCAATGTGTATGTAAGAGTAAGCTCTGATATAAACCAAAACCAGCAAGACTTTTTCACCAACTTTTTAATTGTATGAGTTAAACCAGACGGCGGTGTAGTCCCAAGAGGTCCAACATAATTCTTGAACAGTGCAAACGCTGTCACTGGTGTACAGTCAATTGCATACAATCCAGCCAAATGGTTAAGTCTTTAAATGACGCTTCGGATAACAATACATTGGTCACTTCTTAAGACTTATGTTATAGTACTCCTGGTAATCTATTTTTAACAAGTTTCTTGAAGCATAATGTCCCTGGAATTTTTCAAGGGCCACATCCCCTTGGAGTACTATGTCTTGGATGGTTCTGGATTATGGACTTGCTTAAAGAGACGATTCTTGATGACTTGACACATTGAACCGTGTATCACCTCGATGGTTGATTTGCAACTATAAACAGCAAATAAAGACACAAGCAAAAGAGTTAAAGTGAATGATGTAGAATTATTTCAACTAGATGGGCATCCTCAATGACCTCTCACAACACAATGATTTGATTCTATAGCTTTTTCGGATGTGCAAAAGTATATCTTCCAACATAGTGATCTACCGTTCCTCGAGTCACTGACGTCCGTGTGTAAGCACGTTCTCAGCATTAAATTGCAATGCGTTGAATCACAGCACTGGCATACGCCGTGAGAAATATATTAAAATGGCTGTCCAAGCCAAACAAGTTGTTTGAACAGGTGAACGTCACTTGACTAAAGGAAGGTAAGTGGAGTATATAGTAGATACAGCAGCCCATCCTCGACGATGTGTCATTGGGCTGGGATACTTTGAAACTCCATGGGAAAATTAACAGGTTGTCACTCATGCACAAAATAATAGTACAACAGACTGCAACTGGAGCAGTTTTTTTGCAGCTCTTAAAAGGTGGCAACGAGAGATTCAAATAACAGGTGTCCCGTAAAAGTGGTAAAATTCTGATTTTGGCACTGGTGTAAAGCTTTATATTAACAATCCCCATCTGTAAGCTTAAGCTGAGACTGTTTCTTTAGGTACAACTTGTGAAATTTCTAATTTCGTATAGGAGCAAATACAAAATTCTGCCTGTTTTTCTATTGAACTAGAAAGCATACACAAATCACCTTTTGTTATCATTTTAAGTTATTTCTGTAACCAAATAAAAGGTATGGAATCTATTAGTGTCTAACAAATATGAAATCACTACATATCACAGAAAATATGGGCGACTTGAAATCTCTCGTTGCAACTTTAACCTCGCCCTACCAATAAACATAATGCCATACCAAAGACCCCAGACCGAATACCTAGCTGGAAAAAAGAATGCTGGGTTTCCTTGTATTATCCCTTAAACAATAAAGGATGAATTCGACTGCCATAAAATCTTGCCGACCTAGAAGACAACAATCCTTTCAGGCAAAAAATTATATCCTATTAACAGAAACACAGTTCAATAATTTTTCCGGCTTCAACACCTTTACTGAATGGTTCAGTCAGCCAAAGTGTAGAGCTGTTTTCCATACTTTGCTGTTTTGCATCTAGGTTGACAGTTAATACCATAATCCAAGGTTTTGCATAACACTATTACCTTTGTAAAACTGCCAAACTACTAACATTGATTTAGCAGAGACAGTCAAAAATCCTGCGCAGTCAACTATTCTAAAATCCTCCATTAATTTGTCAGTGGATTTCAAAAAGGATTATACTTTAGTGTAAGGTGGTATTATCTGCCACCCAGATCCCCAAAGCCCACAAGATAGACACCAGAAATATACTTTGTTCCTCTCTGGGTCAATACAACCCATTTGGCGGCGAAGGTGTGAATGCTTCGCATAAGCCCTCCTCGGATGGTTCCAATTGGAGCGTTGAGGAGTATCAAAGCAGGAGTTAATAATACTGGTGCTATAACTTACCTATCCCTCGTACGTTAGCCAGTTATATCCCTGCTTTTCTTTCATGATCTACTGCCAACATGAAGCTGCCTCTTCCTAACTGACCTTCAGCCTGTTCTAGCTTCTCAGACAGATCTCCTATTTGACCTGTTGTATAGTCTGCATTCTGTAAATAGCGGCAGTAATCTGAGCTTCAGAATAAAATAGCAGGATGAGTGGCAATTGCAATTCATGTACTTATTTTCTTTTTTTATATATGACCCGACGTGACCCCAAATGCCTTTTGTTGCAATACGTTTCTCAGGCTTTCCCCTCGGCAAGACGATTCTCCGAAGACCGAACTAATTACCTCATTCACATAGATTCTTATTAAGGATTTAGATTAAGTCGCACTTCTGTATTTAGAGTTCATCTTCACCGCATCTTGTCTGATGTACAACAGCAGGGTGTGGCACCAGTAGTTTCAGCCAGGACATTTGTGATTTACGGGCAGGGCGAAAAATTGTGTTTCCTGGGAAGCAATTCAAATTTCCCACAGATTTTCCAAGAATTATGTTAATGTATTTCTTTATCGAAAAGCTTACTAGGCATTAATCGCTGAGCATAATTTCAGTCTTTTTAAAATTTGGTCTTCTGGAGGGTCACCATTTACCATACCAAGTATGACCTTGGATCTGTCACGACTATAATTTCACAGTTCTCAGCTTTCGCACTTGCTATATATTCATGAAGTATAACCATGGCCAGTATTTCACATCTAGTTTTAAGTATAATATCTCAAGTGAACAGTTAGTATTGAAACTGCCCACAAGGTTACCTTTTGTTTGACACACTATACTACGTGTACTAATTACAAAATCATTGACTGATCAGAATTTTCCTTTACATTTTATGCAATGGAAGTCTTCGAACAGTTGTTTTAAATTAGCAAAGATAATCTGCATGTCACCATCCTATCTGGATTGTAGTTGTGATTTCCAAAATATTCTTTGTCCAAAAAATAGTTACCAAATGTAGTGGGAAAAGGGGTCTAACCCAATTTTTGTTGCAACATTACCGAGGACGTCCATCATTCTTGGTGGACCATAAAGTTGACTTACGGTCTCATGACCTCGTTTAAAGAAGTTGATGCTAGAAAACACTGGAGTCGCCACAACTCGGCACTGGTTAGCAAACTAAGACGACGATGAACTCATGGCATTACATGGGTGAGCTCAGGAACCATTATTCCTTGGTGTAAACATGAAACCTCATAAATTTAATATACTATCAGAAACCTTATGGCCTCAAGCCTAACACACACACGCGCACACACACACATGGCATAACCTTTCTTGCAAATTGAATTTATCCAAAAACAAAGAATTTTTTGAATGAAAAATTTAATATGGTATCTGATGTCCAGGTTTACACAGGGACATGTGCTGTAAGTCAAGGGACACAGTTGTAAAAACTCAAAATGTTCCTTGAATCATTTCAAAAAACTTTCAAGTCCATGGCCGATCGCTAACAGCTTCATCCCCAGGATTAATATTACCAAAATATTGGTGTCTGTTAGAAAGCTACTATTTTTCTTAGGTCCTGAGAAATCTTAGGGATGGATAATAAAAGATGTTTGGTGTTATGTAGGCAGGTAAAAAGTTCATGTTGGGTTTGAACAATTTAATTAATTTATTATGGTATTCTAAGACTATGGGCATGACAAAATACATTTTCAGCTCTATATCAAAGTAATAAAACACCTCGTGAAACTTTACGGATGGTATTGTGGGGTCAAATTCAATAAACCCTGCTTCAAAAAAATTAATGGTTCGAAAAAAAGTAAAAATCAGATGTGCCAAAGTTGATTGTGACATCATGAACCTGTTACCATTTTTTCTGTCTTGTCACATGATCTGCCAGTTCTAAGCGATAGACATGCAAACCATGTAATGCATAAAATGTCCAGTGCAAACTTTAGACAAATACCCGTACCTAAAGATGATTCTGGTACTGACATGGTCAAAATTAGTCACAAAATACTTTTAACTCTGATTCGAACAGTGTATTGAATTCGGGTCATCACCTTCCACCCAAATCACTGAAATGATTCCCTGAACTACTTACTGCAAGTAGACTAGAATTGAGCTTAGTGTGTTAACCCAGTACTTATTCCACAGAGATTCCAACAGTTTGCGATCTAGAGCTGACTTTGAAGTCGTTGACCTTCCAGTGAGTAGTACCTGTTTGCGGCCACCAGTTTCAATCTTGGGCATTGGGATGGTTTGTTATTGTGATGGCCCCTATCATCAGTGGTTTGTAGCCCTATGACAAGTAAAACGTGATTGAAATAACAATAAGAGGGAAGCAATGAACCAACAAACAGTCAACAAAAAGTTTTTACTTTTAATATTCAATTTTGAGCAAGACCTCAGACAGTACATGGATGAATGAAATAAGCCCTTTCGGAGTTCATACATCGCAGTCGTTGATCTTGCTTCACGTATAATCACACGTTTGACGTCTACAACATTTAAAGTGTACACCTAAAGGAAGGGTCAACTGCACGTTTAGAAATATCACCACACGTTTTTAACACGTCAATAAAAAATACTAACTTTTTTTTCAGTATCATTTAGTGCTGAAGTTCAAATTTTCACCAAGAGCTTAGAGCCGCCCTCCATTGAAAAGTTAACGGCCTTTCATGGGCAAAAGGTGCGAACTTTACTACACCTTTTGTGCCTTGAACGGTCCACCCTGCAATACTAATGCATTTGGAATACATTTTCTTTTTAATGTTTTATTTTTTTTATTTTTTTTATTTTTTTTAAATCAGTTCCATAATGCCATGTTTTTGTCAGGCTGACCCTCTCAAGGCAAAAGGGTGTACTCGAGTTTAATGCCCTTATGCCATGAAATAAATGGTTTCCTACTTTTACGGAAACGTGAAATCCCCATTTTACCAGTTCTTTGTAACATGCGAGTGTCTTGTGTTAACGACCTTGTTACTGGATACTCTATGGAACGATAAAACTATTCAAAAACACATTATTTTTATCAAATCATTTAAAACTGAAGCAATGAT
This sequence comes from Ophioderma brevispina, assembly GCA_023653785.1. Lineage (NCBI taxonomy): Eukaryota > Metazoa > Echinodermata > Ophiuroidea > Amphilepidida > Ophiodermatidae > Ophioderma > Ophioderma brevispina. The sequence goes on from JAMKCH010040281.1 coordinate 11,802, forward strand.
TTCCTTTCCAATGTTGACTGTAAATATGCATTCCCTTCTGAGAAGTGGAATGCCCCAAATTACCATAATAACACCCCTAAAAAAGAGAATGGTCCGACCAGTGACCCCATGTCACACCTGTACGACTTACTCTTCCTCAATGCCGTTTTGGCTCAAACCCACAGGGACGCGTGTAAATATCATGCTGTGGGGTCGGCCCGGAAGCGGGAAGTCAACATGGAAAGAAATCAGGCTTTCCTTTAAATGATTTATAAAACATAATGTGGTTTTGAATAAATCATTACACGGAACTGATTCCTTTACACCAATGTTGACTGAAATATATGCATTAACCCCGTTGAATGAATAATTTCAATCAACATCAGACTAGCTCACTCATTCGGAGGTGGAGCGTGATATTTCAGAGCAGCCATAGGATTCAGTCAAAGGTAAACCAAAAACGCCAGAGCAAAAAAACACACGGAACTAGATTCCTAAAATTCGAAGCAATAACTACCTAGCGGTGGAAGTACACAGGGTGAGTACGAGGACCTCAGACTTTGTAATGTGATTAAAGAACCTGGCCAAAGTTTTTTGGATGATCGCCAGAGCCCGCGAATCCCGCCGAGATGAACCCCAAGCCTAGGAATAGGCGATAGTAGAGCTCCGACAGAGACGGAGTGCACTAGGCCCTGGACAAAGGCCCGAAGCACCCCGCGGTAAAGGTGGAGAACAAGGCCTCACAGACCTCGCGAACAACTGAGGATCCGGGAAGGAGCCAGAGAAGCGCAATGCGGACCCGCGTAAAGATGCGGGGCAAAGAGGCCCAACCCCAAAAAAACTGAGGAGCTGGCCCCCTAGCGAATGGGTCCGATTCAGAGCACCACAGAAGAACCCCGGGGATAGAGGCCCGGGGGAATAAAGGTTGAGAGACTGAATGAAGGCTACGGCCCCAGCCCCGTGGAGGGTTGAGAGATAAGTCCGACCATGACCCGGAGGAAGAAGATACAAGGAGAAGGGAAATCCCCGAACTATCCCAGCCGGGAACGGGACCCGAAAGAGTAACAAAGGCGAGTGCTAGAGCGACGCCGCCCCCAAAGGACGATTGGGGGTTCCGCCAAGAAACTCGCCGATATAACTCAGAGTTATCGGGTTCGAAACTGACGCCTTGCAGGAGTCAATGGAACGAACCAACGTCAACGAAGGGCGAAACCGCACACCTATGCTGTGGGAGGCTGAGCTAGTTGACCAAAAATCCAGACAGCGGATGAATCGAAACGCCACCAAAGCCTCAAAATAAGCGAAAAGTCCCACCTCAGACTGTCCACAGTCAGGAGGTGGAGGGACAAAGATGATTCAGGCCTCGACTCGGAGGAAAGACCGAACCACCGAGGAAAGAACGTGGCAGACCTCCCGCAAAACCGTAAGCCGCGGCACACCCACAGCACCGGTGCAACCGAAGAGCAGTCAAAATGGGCTAGATAACAATAAACTAGCACTCCCCCAGCTCCGGGCCGCTTCAAACCTTGCCCAAAAAGTAGACAAGTGGGTAAAAAAAAACACCGAGAAGTCGACCAGAGGGGAGACCCAGAGGCTAGCTCAGCAGAAACACAAGTCGAGCCCCGAGTGGCGACCCGAGTCGAGAGCTCACTCACTGCTCGGGGAACCCGACAGAAGTCAAACCAGTGGTGACTGTCACAGAGAGCAGGTGAACAAAAGTTCCGTAGAGGACGAATGAACCAAACAAGTGGAACTTCTGGACCAAACGACCAAACGGTATCGAGGAGCAAACAAGAAGCCGCTTAGCAACACCTCTTACGGCCAAATGCTGCCACCAAGAAGCCCGTGGACAGCACAGCGGCTTCGACACAAGATCCCCCGAGGAGAAGATAGTGAAGAGAGCCACCGGAGAGGTGCTACCCGAACGTGCGAGATACCGAAAAAAGGATCACCAACGCCTCGAGAAAATGAGTAACCAACTCGACAAACCAAAACTCGAGACGTGAAACATGGAGGAATGACTCCCAACGGGGGATTACGCCCAGAGAACATTCCACCCGTGGAGCGGAAGCTCCACCGACCGAAGTCGTAAGTGGGCAGGCCACCATGTCAAGACTTCTCCAGGTCTAAGACAGGAGCCAAAGCCACCGAACGTGCCCCCAGGACCCCGAGTGTACTACGGGAAGCACAACATCCAGTCGCACACGGCGGGAGGACAGACCAAGCCAACTGCCAGGAACAACTGTGAAAACCGCCAGTGAAGGCAAGTTAGGAGAACCCACCAAACAGGATTAACCCCGGCGCGGGGAATGCCCTCTAGGCGCACAGTTGAGACAGAAGGCGTGGCCAAAGAAAAACCGCAAGTGAAGAGATTCGAACAACGAAGGCCTGAAAACCGCTGGAGAGGAGGGGAACCCCCTAAGACAGAGCCCGACGAATCGGGAGCACACCCCCGGGCCTGAAGCCCGCGAACCGCGCTAGGCCCGGACGAGCCCCAACGCTAGGCCGGAACAATGCCCGACGCTAAGCCCGTATGACGAGCCCCAAAAGATGGGCCTCGTCGCGCCGACCCAAAACCCGTGTCCAGGTCCCCCCGAGGAGACAGCGGACCAGGATAGTCCGCTGGG
>JAMKCH010040282.1:0-14242 GCA_023653785.1 Ophioderma brevispina
GTATTATCCTATAGGTTGGAGTGGGATTCAGAACCAGTGACATCTGTCACTAGAAATCAGGGTTGATCATTACTACACTAGCGAGGAGAGGTCTGGCAGAGGGTTGATTTAAAGCCCAAATCAGTCAGTTTTTCCAATTTCAAAATGCTATGTTGTCTCAAATTGTGTTAAGTCATATTAAAGTCCTATATTATATTTCTTGTGAAAAACAGATACTAAGCATTTAAATGGTCTTGAGATGCCATTAGGTGTTTCTAGACCTAAAAAGTGGGATCCTGAATTGTATTATAAACAAAGCATAACAACCGTCACTTATGCACAACTTACGCATGTTACGCTAGGCCACTTACAGGGGTCGCTATGGGTGACCCATAAAACTTTACCCAAAATGAAAGTGATATTTCACGTTTTTATCCCCCTGGCCTGAAATGCAGAGGGGGATATTGCACGGGTGCGAATGTCCTCTGTGTAGCATGTGATATACATTTGATACATGTGTGCTGTGCAAGTTTGGTTAGTTTTGGTAGGTTTTCGTGGTTTGCGTCTCTTCCAAAAAGATTCGATTTAAACCAGACGTTGGGTTAAGGTGCAATAGGGGTTCCTCATGTGTGGATGTGTTCAAAGGTCACGGACCGTAAGGTCAAAGGTCATACTAGGTCATGTTTCAGGAATGCCATATTGTCAGGGGGTGACGCAAGTTTACTGACTGTATGTTTTTTAAATTTGATATGTAGCATTTTCTTATCATAAAGAATGGGTAACTGAGCATCTTGCCTGAAAAAAATTGTCTCATTTGGTTGAGTGGTTCTCAGAAGGTCACTAACAATTAAGTTCAAAAAGAGCAAAACAGAATGTCCACGGAGCATCATTGTTCTTAGGCATGGATATGCCCAATGCCCAAATCGAAGCCGATACTGCAAAACATCACAGACCATTGGGTCCAAATCTTGCACTGTATTTCTACTACTGCATTTCAAGAAACTCCAAATATTGAAAGAATGAAAGCGGGATGAAAAACCATAAATTGGACCTGCCACGCTAATGAGAAACATTCAAAATCGTTCCATGCGCCATAAAAATGGGTATGAAAGTGAGCAATTAGACTTCCTCACAATTTTTGCAAAAAGTCAAAAAGTTGATACCTAGAGATTTTGAAGGGCCTATCAGTGATTGGAAAAATTTACTTATGAGAATTGTACAGACCTTGCCTTTATTTAAAGCGGTTCTGCAAATTCAACATATTTTGGGGGGGACTCTTTTGGCGTGGATCATGATAGCATCCTTTAACTGTGTATGTTTTAAGAGGGGGTAGTGGAACAATTAATCGTCAACAGACTGGGCTATCCATGCAGAGTATTAATATGACGACTATTTTCTCAGGGTAATATTTACATTTTGACTGTAGTGAACACTCTACGTGTTTTGAATCATGGTGTCTTATCGACTAAATAATGACCGTTGCCCTAAAGTTATTTTTGTGGGCTTTTTATAATTCACAGGCACCACTGTTGATTGTGATAAGTTGAAAAAATAAAACTTTACAAAAAAAAATAATAGGTGGTACGACACTAAACAATGATTGCAGTACAGTTTGGATGAAAATATAGTAGCTAAACGATCGTTATTGTTTATGGTCTTGATGTATCTCTTCTACTTGCCACTCTTGTAAAATTCTAGCGGCCCAGAAGAGAGCGCATTTATGGTCTTGCCACGTTATTGACGTTACGGCCCTTTCTTTATCGCCGAAGCTGATCGATGGACTGGAGGGCAAGGTTGATTCAATTGTGCGTGGCATAACCGGTTTCGTTGCAATAATTAGTTATGTGTTAATTAAATACCCAGGGAGACATTTACGAGGTCGTAGACGAAAGCAATAAGTGAAAATTGAGATGGGAAGATAGGACAATTGTTGATGAACATAGCAAAGTTATTACTTCTAATGGTAGCCAAATGCTGCTGGAGAGGTTTAATGCATCCACTCGCAAGATGTGGGCGAACCAAAACAGTGGAAATGTTGTTCTTGATCAGACACACTTTGCTAAACTATGGAAAAAATGTAAGTGTCCTCAAGAGCACCTTTGTTTTTCGTCTTGTGTCTAAATTGAGATCGGAGTTTGCTTTTCGTTTCAAGCAGTTTTTTAAACACAGTCATTGGAAGCATCAATATCATCTTCACTTGCCGGAAATATGAAAACAATAACAAAAAAGTGGAACAAAATAACATTGCACATAAGATTTTGAAACCTGAAGGCATGGGCTTTCTTTTCTTCTATACTCTGGCTCCATACTTTCTTGGACAGTTTAGAACATACGCCCTCTTTTTTCCCTGTCAAAACGCATCCGTCGTGTTGCCATATACGTCGTACACGCAACGATCAACGTCCAAGAAATTATATGGCCAAGAGTATAGTCTTACCATCAGGCTAAAGATGTTGAAAAGAGATAAGAATGGGTCAAGTCCAAGTTAATTTCAACAAAATGAATACGTCCACAAGGTCAAAACCCATCGACACTCCCTGAGTTTTGAAACTCTAGAGTTCAGCCTCTTTGTGGACATGACTCCTGTCACTCATCTTTTCTTCATTGTCAACCTCTCGCACAATTACTTATCACCAATGGCACCCATCCTCAATTCCCGTTTTTTCCAACATTACAAGTGCATGCTTGCTTTAAAGTTTAACATGGATTTTTTTTTCTTCTTCTACACAAAATAACACTTATTGATTCTGACATGTGACATCTGTCCTACATAGTGATAGGTCACTTTGAAATCACACGGAAGAGGGCAGAGAGAGCAATCTGGCTCGACTCTTCAAGCAGCTTGTTGTTCATCTCAAGGACGTTGTCAAGTAGCTAGCAAGTGATCCCCGTTTCGTTTCTCTCTTTATCTCTAGTCATCGCTTGGCATTAGATGATCATGACCAGCTTTAGACACGTTCGTGAAACTTTTCTCTTGTTAGTATGTTTGTAATCATTGCAGTGGTGACCAGTCTGATGCGATCGCCAGACGAACTCATCTTTTGAAAGTAAAAGAAGGGTAGGTCAATGGGCTGATGAAAAGTCTAACGGGAAAAACATGATACACATGCAGTACAACCTGGGAATTAATGGAACACATGTGGAGTGGCCATGTGCAGCAGCATCCATAAAAGACCTCACGTAATACGTAGTACTAGCAGTTTGAAACTTTGTGGAATATATACGCCATTGCTGAGCTAATTTTGTATATTGGTTATGTGCACATGCTTATAACAGGTATGAGCAAGGAATCTTAAGGCTGCTCTCTAAATTTAAGAGTTAAAAAAAAAAAAAAAAAAAAAAAAAAAAATGCCACTTTAAAAAACTATTAAAAGTAACAAACTTTTCAATTCATGTTGTAGAAACTAGAAATGGTATTTTAGTAGAGAATTGATCGTTTTTTGAAATTATTGATATTAAATTTGACCAAGAGCTTTTTTTTGGAAAGATGTTTAAATTCACTCCTTTTTCATCTTTTTTGGATTGATTGAGAAAGGGATGGGCTATGCAGTCACTCTTTGAGAAATTTTTTTACTATTTTTACATTTAAGAGCATTAAGACTGAATTTGAGATATTTGTACCAAAATTAACACCTTGGCAGTTTTTAGACCAACTCTTTGGGTATTTTTGCCCATGTTTTATACTGTTTTTTCATGTCAAAAATTCGGAGATTTTGGTAATCAGAAGAAAAGCCTCATTTTCATTTACCCCAGTGAAATTAAGGCTTAGGAAAGGAAATGTTTACTTTGATGTTTGTAATCAAAATCATCCCTAATTTGGTCGACCAATTAATAACACACCACTATATACTATGCTGTGGGCCAATTTAGTACATGTGATTCTACTATCCAAACAGCTGGACCGATATGTAGTCAGATGTTTTTGTGATAAACTTCTATGTGAGCAAGAAAACATTCAATGAAAAATCTGACCTTAATAGGTACTATGAGCACGAAAAACCCCTTTTTGTGCTTTTTTGTAAGCAACCATTCAGACCTCAAAAAGGGTCAATATGGTATGTGACGGTGTTTAGGATAAAATTAAGTTTAGAGTGCGACAGATTTGCAAGCCGAGCTGGGAGCACATCAAGATTTCCATGTTACCAATTGTGTCTGAGAGTTTGAAAGGTTTTTGTTGTAACTTCAAATCCTTTTGCATGTTTAAATTGTAACAACCTAAGAGGACTCAAGCCTCCAAAAACTGTGCTTGTTAGAATGGAGGAGAACCTGGAAATGTGCCTAAAGAGGGCCGGGTTGGCAACATTACCCTTCTCTCACATGTGCTCACCTGTTGGGGATTAGTGAACATAATTGCAACCAGACCCACATTAAAATTTAGCCCAGGACTGGCAGCAATTGGTTTAGAAGCTGTGGTCGCCTGCTCCGCAGATGAACAGTGATATGGCTTAACTCCTAATATTTAGTTGTAGCTCCAATAGGATGCAGTATAGAAATTAGGATCCAATATAGTCCGGTGCTCGACCCATTATGACTTGCGCAAGCGTCAACACAAATTGTTTTGATTGGTTCTAGGCAACATCGACCTGCTGATCCAATCTTGATGGATGATGCCACTTTGGCATCTATTGAGATTTGTGAGATAGGGCAGGGGGTAATTAAACAGGGGTAAAATTTGTAAAATGTTTCATGTGGATTTGACGTGAAATATGTATAGAAGTGTTATCTTGTCCTAGGTTAAAAAAAGGTATAGTTGCTATACGCTGACCTTTGTGTTTACCCATACAGACCAAACAATTTGTTAAAGGTCATTCATGGGATTAAATATTTACAACGATCGATTTTTTCAAATTGGTTTCAAATGTTCGTATGGGAAGGTTAAACAGAAAATAAATAAACATTTCCCCTGTCAATCATTGCTAAGGTATCTAATAGAGACTAAAATGATTAAACCCCATAGACCATTGTGCCTTCTCCATTATTTCCCCTTATTTATACCACAAAATGTCCAAACAAGTGTGTTGTAACCTAATTTGACATTAATATCAAACAGACATGAAGAAAATGAAGAATTTGAGCCCACTGTATAAAGATCTTATGTGCATTCTAAATTGTTTTACCCCAGGATGCCTGAAACCATTTTAGACTTGATGTGGGAAAAGTAAATGTTAGATATAGCAAAGATACCCTTTTTTTTAATCATAGGACCCAGATGAACATGACTATACACCTTTTAACCCATATGAAGCATTTACAAATGTTACACCTGTATTTACCCCCTACCCTATCTCAAAATGCTTCAGGATGCAAAAGTGGATATCCAGAGTTAGATCAGTAGGTCAAATCTTGCCTAGAAAAAAAACCATAAACATTTGGTGTGGGACTATTGCGCAATAGGGCACAGCAAGGTTCTTTGGGCGAGCACCAGACTAATAAGGTCTTTGGGAACATGTAACATCTTTTTTTTAATCCAAAAAATTGGTGCTATCTTTTCGGAATCAAAAAGTACTAAGTTTGATCAGCCTTTTATTTTATTAAAGCAAAATAGCACATTTTTTGAGAGTGCCCCCAATTTTTCAGAACATTGGATTTCACACAGTTGCATGGTAAACTGGCAAGTAAATGGTTAGCTCGAACCCTGTCTGTGCACACTTCTCACCAAACGAAAGGAAGGAGGAATTTTGTAATTAGGAATATTATTATCAGAGATCTCCGATAATAATTCAACGGCGCTGGAAACGGCCTTCCAATGTGAATTAGCCGGGAATTAGCGGCCATGTACGAGTCTACGCTCATCCATTAGTTGTTTATTGGTTTGCAAGTCAAGGTAGAGTTATTTTTCGATCTGGTAGGCACTTTTCATCATGAACGGACATAAAAGTAGCATTTTAGCTCTGCCGTTTAAGTCCAATTTGGGATCCAATTTCTTAATTAAAAATCGCCTTTTATTTTATGATAAACCACACATTTTTTATTATTCTCGTTCACAGGGTATAGTTTCCTAGACAATACCACGTAACTGTGCCAAAATATCACATTTTGAAAATGGGGGACGCTCTTCAAAAAATGTGCTAATTATGCTTTAAGGGATTCATTGAAATATTCAGGAATTATTCCTCGAGGTACTTGTTGCTTTCATCCATGTAACAGAAACATGTTACAGTTTAGGTTTTAATGGTGCAGCAAGGGGGCTAGCAGCCTGCTTTTGCGTCTGATTGGTGAACTTTAACTTTTCCCAAGAAAGAGGGGAATGCCAATGGGGTGCTTTTTAAGACTAAAAATGGTGTTCTTAAAGATACGCTGATCATATCCTGTATCTGGTGTCAATCTCCTTTACCCCAATGACCAGTAAACATAACACCTGGGTGGAAAAAGGAAGTGCTGCAAGTTACAATAATTAAAGTGATAGTCAGTTTTGTAGGAAGTTTTGTAACATTCTCTTATTGATAGCATATGAATGAGGATATGAAGGTAATTTTCCTGTGCAGTTATTAAGAGTTCAATATCCGGGGAGTCGTTGCGGAAAACCGGTCGTAACACAGTCGTTAGCCTAAGTGTTGCGACCTAACTATTGGTTACAAATATTCTAATAAAGGTACTCTTTAAGCTTTCCTTAAAACGATTAAAATTTATTAAACGAAAATGTCGCATCGCAGCCTGGCCTCGATGTTTTGTTACATGGGGTATTGAGCATGCAGTGTGCAAAAATACGCAAACCCATTCACGGCACATAGACCAGTAATTACCTTAGAAATTACATTGAAGAGAGCAGCTTTCTAGGAAATTTGGGTACGAGTTTGTTGAAAGACGTAGGATAAAACCAAACATACACTGGCAAACATCTAGATTGTGTTAAGGACTGTGTTTCGCGAAAGCAGAAAGTAACAACTGAGAAATCGCTACTCGTACACGTATGTTCTACAATTTTTTAGCTCAAGTTTCGCAAACGGACCCCTGAACTAAGTGCTTGGTCACTTATGTTGGCTTTAAAAACTGATGGTAAAATTTACTGTGTATTGAAGATTATCTTGATATCTTCAGTGCTACCATCAAAACATACTTGGTATCGAGCTCTGTGTGGTAAGTTGGATGTAGTCAAGAAACTATATGTTTTCTAGGCCAAGGCCCATACCGCGGCGGGGGGCGGGGGGTCTAGTCGTACCCCCAAAAAATAATAAATTTCAAACACAAAGGGAAAAAAGTCCACTTTTGCCATGTTTTTTTTGAAAAAAAGTCCAAAGTTTAGGAAATTCTGACGAAAAAGTCCACTTTTTGGTGGATGACAGTTCCAAAAAGTCAAAAAAAGGACCCATTTAGGGGGAGGGGGGGGTTAGGTCCCAATTTTTGTGTCCGCCTGACTTAAGGCAGAGAAAAGACACATAGGGATCACTTTGTCAACTGTAGTTGTTGTTGATGTCTGTTAGTTGATGTACTGTTGTGGAAAAAGGGTTAACATTGCTTGCCATATATCCCACAAACTTTGATGATTTAAACCAAATTTGGGATCCACCATGTCCAAATGACTCCCCCATTGGTTGATGAGTTCAAAGGTTCACATACAAGGTCAAAGGTCGTGAGGTCAATTGGTAAAATAGGCTGAAAATGTTAAATTAACCTTCATTTGAAAATTGAAAGTTTCGATTGGAACCAAACTCATGTGCAACATGGGATCCCTCATTGTTGATGAGGCAAAGGTCACATACCAAGGTCTCAAAGGTTAAGTGAGGGTCAAGTTGTAAGATGTAAAATTGACCTTGATTTGAAAGTTGAAGTGCAATTGGAACCAAGCGTGGTTTTATGGGTAGTTTACAGCCAATCCCTCATTTGTGATGAGGCAAAGTCAAGATCAAGGTCAAAGGTCATGTGACGGCCTATCCTTTCACAAACCGCCGACGGCAGGCGACACAAGCGGTCCGAGGACCAAGGTATTTTTTCCAAAAAAAAAGTCCAACTTTTTCGAAAAAAGACCGCACCCAAGTCAAAAAAATCTGCGTCGGGCCTAGTACAGGCGTGAGTTGAGTTATTACACTTTTTTAATTAATCTCCATGGAATCATAACTACCTTTAGATTTCAGTTTTGGGTTGCAGATGGCGTAAGAGGGACCATAATGCCTATAACTTCTATGCTAGACGCAAGATGTGGAAAAGTTAGGCGTACAATTGCCATTATGTCTCTTGGCCTCTGTACCTGCATCCACCTGCATCTACAAGTTGTGCATATTGTGGAGGGCAATGCTTAGCACAGGAAGGGAGTATAAATTGTACCAACCCCAGGAATACGCCCACCTTGGGTTAATTTAAATTTAAATACACACGCCCTCTGTGGACAGCACTAAAGGTAAAAGCTTTCACAAGGTGTATGGAGTCAGATGGAATTACTCGAGATGCAAGGCTTTAATTTTTTTTAATCTGTACTTTTTATTTTTCTATTAATTTTCTGATTTTAGATGTCACTTCCAAGAAAAAAAATTAAAACAAAAAACTAAGGAAAAAAAATACATAAATATTTGGTTTTAAAAACCTTAATATGGTTTAATTTTGCCAAAAAGTATAACAATTTTAAGCTAGAAAGGGACCTAATAACCTCACAAATCAAAGCAAAAAGTTTGTCAGAAACCTGATTTATGGGTCAAAAATGTAGTTTTTACAGGACAAAGCATTGGCTTTTGGGGGGTGGGGGAGAAAAATGTTGTCTACAGAAACATTTTGCCCTATAGAAAAATATTTGCACTGATTGGTCATAAAACATTTAAATTTAAAAATATACACCTAGTCCAATCAAAATAGCCTTTCAATATCTGTAGAATCTTTTAATATAAGGATTTCTACCATGTCTGTGGATTGGCTATTGCATATGTAACCCTATGAATAACCAATCAAATGTTAAATAGTGCCCCACGGGTGTTTGAGTCAATCCCAACATGCACCAGTTTTGGGAAAATTTGCCTCCAAAAAGCGTTCATGTGACCCACAAAAACCCTATTCTGAAAACGAAAAAACCATGGACTTTAAACCTTCTGCTTTAGCTCACAAAGCATCAGTGTTTTTTAGAATTTTAATATTATGAAATGTCTTGTGGTTATAAGTTGGAACACTTTTTATACCTAAGCACTGACATGTGTTAGTAGCTTTTAGTACAGATAGGCACATTGTAATGCATGATCGGGATTGGTTCAAAACAACCCTCTGTTAGTGCCCGGTGGTTAATGTATCTGTGTTGTCAGCTGTGGTCCCATGGACAGCATGAATTATTTCAAGGCCACACGTGTAAAAAACACAGTCATGGTCTCCCTCTGTCTTGAGACTAAATTAGGGAGAATCTAAAATATCGTTTTTAAGGCAACTAGGGACAAGATCTTCCAGGTGACCTGTTAGGAATGAAGATGAGAAAACAAACAACTTAGAAATAATTTTCCAAAGTTAAATCCCGTCAGTCTTACTTGAAATATCCTTACATAAGTAGCTTAGTCTCCCGTTAGGACCCTTGACTCCCGAAGAAATGTAAACTTAACCCTTCAATCATGGTAGATTTTATAGGATAAACACAATAAGTCAAGTGGGTTTTGAGATGGCCTTCCCATGAAAAGCAATTTTAAAAAAGAACCTAAGGGAACTAGCTTGTTTGGAATTGTTTGAATACATTTTATGCTGTCTGAATATGTCATGAAAAATGTATAGCTTTGAAATTATTTTTTTTTTTTTAGAAAAAAATTGGTCACCAGCACTGCAGGTGTTATTTTCGGGTGTTGTTTATTTGTTACTTTTCACGAGCAAGAGTAAGGGCAAAGGAAAGTCACCAAAAATATTATAACCCATGGTTCAGATGTTTAGTGGTTTAAGATTTGTAACACTACAAGGAACAGTAATCATGTTGAAAATAGGTTGAAGTGAAAAATGGACATAAGGTCAATAGGTGTGGGGGGGGGGGGGGCAGAGGGAAGAAGCAGAAGGGGAGAAGGAGAAGAGAAAGAGGGCATGGGGTGAGGAGAGGGAGAAGATGCTTAATATTTGACAGGAGGTAGTTGTTTTTAGCACATAGAGGGCTATTGTTGAAAGAAGTGGCAGATTGTGGTAGGAGCTCCAATAGGCATAAACTATTGAAATTTCATTAAAAGACATTGATTTTCCCTACACGGTGCAATGGCATACATTTTGACCATAGCCAAAAGAGAATTCAGACTTATTATTTTTAAAACTTTTTTATGTATAAAACTTCAGACCCCAGTATAGGGCTTGTAAATGCGATTTTATGAAAAAAGAACACATTTTGTTTGAATTTCTACTGTTCTTCTCCATAATTTAAGAACTGGAAAAAAAAGTTGAAAAAAAAAAAAAAAAAAAAAAGGTAATTTTAAAAGTTGGCAGCTCTGCAGAGGGTGCTGCCGATGTTTTTTAATGTAAATTATAATGGAACAAATGACCTCAAATAAACGCCCCCCTTTTGAAAAATGCAACGCCCCGGGGCGTTTACTAGAGGATATACAGGTTGAGCTCCAATAGGCATAACTATTGAAATTCTCATTAAAGACATTGATTTTCCCTACAAGGTGCAATGGCATACATTTTGACCATAGCCAAAAGAGAATTCAGACTTATTATTTTTAAAACTTTTTTATGTATAAAACTTCAGACCCCAGTATAGGGCTTGTAAATGCGATTTTATGAAAAAAGAACACATTTTGTTTGAATTTCTACTGTTCTTCTCCATAATTTAAGAACTGGAAAAAAAAGTTGAATTTTAAAATTGTCACCCATCCCTAATTTTTGCTGCCATCAGAATCGCAACCCACTACACAACACAGAGAAGTGAAGTATGAACCGGCCTTCTAGTCTTTAAATTTTAGCATTAAAAAAAAAATATTTATTACAAGTCCAATTTCAAAAGAACTAACTGTGATTATTTTTGTTGATTGTTACAGATACAGAAACAAGAGAACGGGTGATAAAATTCCTCGAACCATTGGAGAATCCCCCTGGAATACACCAGAAGATTAAAATCAAGACCCTAAGCAGCCCTAAGAAGACTCAAGCGCAGGAAAACGGCGATAAAACCGAGAGTCCCAGCAAAATGCCAGAGAAATCGGTTGTGGAAAACGGCCCGGATCAAAAAGGAGGTGAATCACACGGGTATGTCGTCACCGGGCAATGACACGCCGTCGGGTGAGGAACAGCCACCTGTTGAAAGCAGACCCATTGGGGAAATGTTAAACTCAAATAATAAGAACACCCAGGTCACTAAAAGTGTGCACTTGCAGATACCGGAACAAGGGAATACCTCGGTTAATAACCATTCTGGGCAAGAACACCCGGGGGTTACGTCCCCAACTTCCAAACGGGGCGGAAACAGTGTGGCAAACAGTCGGTCGTTCAGCTCCGACTCGAGTCTGGGAGACGTCCCCACCGGACAGGTGTTGACCACCGTTGCGCAGGTACACCGCGAGGACTCCACATTGATTGGCGGTGCTGCTGCCACAAGTCCGGCGGCAAGCTCCGAGAGGTCGTTCGGGGAAAGTGTGTCGACCAATGGGAATAACACATCTAGCGATGCAACTGTGGAGGAGGTGTCAGTTACTACACCAATAAATCTGGCACCTTGTGCAAGACTCACTGAAACCATACTTGAAAATGATTCAACTGGGAGTGATCTATCCCAGCTGAGTGAGACAAGTGATCATGTGGAACAATTACCACAGAGGGGCTCGAATGCCAGCACACCGACAAAAGACAGACCTGCGTCATTTCCTGGGGAGGAAAACACTCCGGACCAGGAATGGCACGAGCAGGCTAGTAGGACACCAGTAGAGTCAAGTGGGGGAAGGAAATACAAGTAAACAGGACTGATTCTGGATATGCAAGTGCCTCGTCTGTTACAAAGTCTACAAATCATGTGCAATCACAGTCTACCCAGACGTTTGAAGAAACTCTCACAGAGACCTCACAGGAAAATAAACTCCCGTATGCCGACGAAGGCGAATCGGTAGACGGCAACAGTCTATCCAGTCAACCGGATGTTTTAGAGGGTGTCGAGGGAGCGAGCCAGTCTCCTAGACCCTCGTTAGCCTCCAGTACGGGCTCGGATGAGTCTGAAGTCTTGGATATGGATAGCTTAGAGAATGCACTTATGAGTAATAGTAAAAATTTGGATGTGCCATCTGCCAAGAGACTAGCTAAGAGGTTATATACTCTGGATGGGTTCAAGAAGTCAGACGTTGCCAAACATCTCAGCAAAAGGTAAGTTGGTAAACTACACAAGTACCTTTAATTAACACTGTGAGCACTATCACCTTTCTTACAATGTCTCTGATTGGTAAATTAAATGTTACAGTCATTTCAGTAACCAATCAAAATAGTTTCTAAAATATTTAAGACTAATCATCTTCAGCCTTATCACCATTCTTACGATGGGTCTGATTGGCTCAATAAATCATATAGCCGTGTTTATAACCAATTGACATGTAGTTCTCAAGGATAGTTAAAGACACTATCAGTGATTGAAAAATATTTGAAATGTGAAGGAATAGCTTCAAAGTAAAGGATAAGTCTGTAGAAATTCTCATAAGTTCCCTTTCAAGCTGTCGTAGAATTGAAAGAAAGGAAGAAAGAGAAGAAAAACGGCGCCAGTGTGTTCCAAGATACGATTCCTCCATTCAAAAAAAAATTAGTGTTGAGTAAGTGTCCGAACGGACAGTAAGACTAAAATCTCCAATTCTTTCCTTATTAGGTAGCTTCTGGTACTATCATTTGCAGGGTGTTAGGATACCTGTACTTGTACATACATGTAAAAATCTGATTGTTGTGATTTTTCAATTTGCTCGATTTAGCAAATCACGATCAGTGTCTTTAAAGGGCTGCTTGTTCCAATTTAAGTCTGTTGTGTTTTCTACTTGATATGAGAGTGGTTTTTTTTTTTTTGTTTATATTTTGGGAATGAAATGTACTTGAGGGCTCAAACTTCAGGACGACAATGAGAAAAATATGGCCTTTCATCTGATCAAAATCGATACTACTTCTGGGTAAATCAAGGAGGTCCCAAAGATGATCGGAACATGCACCTTTCATTCTAGTCCTCTGTTGTCTTATTTGTAAATAACAGGATGAAATATGATGAATTGGAGAAGGTACTTCAGGACACAAATTTTATGTTTGCTTTAAAAAAATGCATGAATTGGAGGTACATGACACTTATACAGATGTTTTGTTTGCATAGTGTGTTCTTCTGTCGAATATTAAAGGTGCAACGAGAGATTTTGGGGCACCTATATATTGTGTCATATGTAGTGATTTCATATAGATAAGACCCCCAATAGATTTCTTACCTTATCTTTGGTTACAGAAATGCATTGAAAGTGAAAACAAAAGGCGATTTTCATTTGCTTAATTTCAACATAAAAAAATAGGCTGAATTTAGTATTTGCTCCTATATGAACTTAGAAATTTCACAATTTTTGTACCAAAGAAATATTTTTCAGCTTTATCCTTTCACATGGGGATATTTTTGATAAAAAGCTTTACATTGGTGCAAAAATCAGAATTTTCATATTTTTTAGGGACACCCGTTATGTGAAATCTCTCATTGCACCTTTAAAATAGTGAATTTTGAAATTCAGATCTCCAAGCAGCCTGTTTACCTTCAGAGTTATTTGATTGAATTCAGAGGTATAAGAAAAAAAGTTCTGACCTTAAAGGCACTATCAGTGATTTGCTAAATCAGAAAATCGAAAAATCATCAAAAATCAGATATTTGCATGTCTGTAACAAGTACAGGTATCCTAACATACCCTGCAAATGATACGACCAAAAGCAACCTAACAAGGACAAAATCGGATGTGTTAGTCATTAGTGTCCGTTCGGACACTTACCACTACACGTAATTGGATGGAGATTCGTATCTTTGAAAACTGCCGTTTTCTTCGTTTTCGTTCAATTCTTCAGTTGGAAAAGGCAACATATGAGAATTCTACAGGCTTATTCTTTACTTTTAAGCTATTCCTGCAAATTTCAAATATTTTGACTCTTTCGGATAAATCACTGATAGTGTCTTTAATTATTCATTTGTCCCTATAGGAATGGTAAATGTTCCATAGCCAAAAAAATTGCAAGAATTTAAATTTTGTAATAAAGATGTTATCAAATACTATCCATTCTTGACAAATTTGATTATATTGTACCTGCAGCTTCAACAGAACATCTAAATTTAAATGAAGACTGTATGTATTCCCGTCCTACTAAAATATTAATTTCTTCTTTGACTGTAGTCAGGGGAACA
>JAMKCH010040283.1:0-13536 GCA_023653785.1 Ophioderma brevispina
CTGTCAAGAGATACCAATACCCACAAGGAAAATGTTAATACAGGATGGGAGATCCTCCATTTGAAATTCACGAGTGAAGCGACAACACTGAACAGCAAAAATGGCAGGCGTTAAATCGGATTAATCCCTAACTGGCGAGTGAAAACTGGAATGATAAACCGGTTATATTCCAATGCCCAAGTTATCACGAATCTTGGTTACCATACCCTGACTTGCATGTTATACAACAACGAGTTAGGCAATCAAGTAATCATGATTTGGTGCAATCATCAGTATCAGTAATTGGCAAACTTACATAACTAAATTATAGGGTTGGCCTTAACCCGGTTTAAGCAAGCAATATCCTTTTCAACTAGGCTTTAAACATGTCACACACACCGGTAATGTCAAATCAGGGGGCTACACTCTTTTATTACAATTTGAATATGTACTTCAAGTAGGAGCAACAACATCAAAATCGCCGCAGGACTCCTATTCTTATTCAGGTAGGCGGGGTTTCGTACGGAAACACGCAATACATTGGTTGTTGCCTATCTAATATGAGACGATAATTAGATAGTACTGCGTCGTCACGCAAGGTTTATGCGCGCGTGTTAAGGTTGCGCAGTGCACGCAGACTAGTACGGGTTGGTTCATTTTGACAGCGGGGGAGTATTTCGCTTTTTTTTTTAAACTAAAATATTGAAAAAGAAACTATTTTTCCGTGTTTAAAACAACCAAAAACTAAATAGGAATGAGAAATAAAAGTAGGATTTGTGTTTTTTGCTATCTAATATAGTGTCATATGGAGGGGCAGTCGTCCAATATTGTTATCGTAGTGGATACCGGCTGCGCAGCATCCACTACTCAAAATATTGGAATTGCCCAATCCAATATGACACGATATTAGATAGGCACAAAAAACATAATCCTATCTTTTATTCTCTTAATTATAGGAATTTGTGACGGGGAGTCTGAAAAAAACTTATTTTTGTTAAAAAAAATTAAATGTCGACATATATAAAGCGCATTTTCTCAATGTATCAAATGGCTTACATTTTTCCACTGCCACTAGAATATATCAGCTGCAATTTTACAAATACCCTTTGGGCGGTTTGGCTCCTTTTAGTTGTCCCTTTTTATTTGTTTTGATTCTTTTGACTTTGTTCCTTTAATTGTTGTGGAACAAAAAACTCAGTTTGAGTATAGGTGCCAAGTCAAACCATTCAACCAACACAACCCAACCAAACAACAACCAACCACCAACCAACCAACCAAACCAATTCCTTTGGGCGGTGCTCAATGGACTGTATAAGGGGGAGGAGAGAGGCAAGCGATGCACAAACACAATGCCTCAGAGGGACATCAAAAACAAAGGACCTTTGGGTTCCTGAGTCGGTCGTTGTATTCCATGGACCACAGTGCCCTCTAACGAAATGCATCTATTTACAAAACTATTCTAATCTTTCAGCTTCTGTCTTCTTCTTATCGTTGTCCAAACACAGTGATTCCCAAAATAGGATCCAGTCAGAGATGAGTACAACTTCTGGCTGCTTAACTGAATTCCGCAAGGTCCGTGTTTGGATGTTGCTTCCACAGTGGGCAGACCCAAGAGATGTTCCATAGTCTGTTGTGTTGTTCCACAACCACAGCTAGTGTCTTGGATCCTTCCAGGTAGCCCCACATTCTGCAAGGAAACTTTAGATCGGCAGTTCTGGTTCTCATTATGTTGAGGCATCGCCATCAGCCCATGAGGAGTCAGTCAGGTGGAAGATGTCTTTCAATCCAATAAGATGGTACTTGGTTGGGACAGCAAGTCTGTCTTTCCACAACAATTGCGATTCTCTTATACTCTTAGAGAATGATTCAAGAGGTTGGACTTTGTTTAGAAAACTCTCTCTGGATTAATTTAAGGCGGTTGGCAGCAGTATAGGGTTGCTTCACATTAGAAGATACTTGGCAGCTACGCTCTTGCATGCTCGCTACACTACGACGGACGTCCGGTGGAGCAATTCCTGCTAGGATAATTCTCCGTTGGTGTTGGACGAAGACATCCTGTGATAAGCCGACAGGATGCATTTAATGCTGAATCAAGCTTCTTGATTAAAAGTGGTCAAGGTCGTGGGCATGCCCGTTGATGGTCAAGGGGGGGTCCTAACCTAAAAAACCGTATTTCCCATAGGAATATTTCAATAAAACTCATCACATGTCAACACTATACTCTAAACCATTAAACAACAAAGAACTGTTATATTACCCTCAAAATTTTGATCAAAATATTATTTTCTCAATTTTATTAGAGAAAAGATTTCTCATGGGAAAAGTACTTTGTTTATGATAAAAAAAGAGAGCAGGGGATTCCCCTCTGGTGTTGTTTGTGTAAGGTGCACCTGTTAGATAGATTGCACAATAAGGGAAATGGGGAATTCCCCAAGATGTAAACTTAAGAAACTGAGTCAACTTGTTTATGCATTGAGATCAAAACATTGCAGAATCTAGGTAATTCCCCATAAAGTTATATATGTGAAGTGATATAATTCAGAAGATGTAATTTATGTGAATTCCAATTGGTCAGCTAGTGCAAGGTTATGTTTATGCATGATTCTGTGGTAATATCTATTTTAAGACTTGGGAACTTTGTGAAGTCAGTATATAATGGAGATTTGAGTTAAGTCTTGCGGCCAGCAGTTGTAATCTGGAGCTATACAGTATGGTTAACTTATAGCTAGTTTTAATCTACAATAATGGTAGATTTATGTTATACATAGTGCCAGGATTTATAATAACTTTGGATGCCACCGGAGCTTGATAGCTGATGAACTGTCTGCTGTCGTCTTTTAAGCCAGAAGAGCTTCAGTTTTGGAATCAAATAGGGATTCCAGTTTGGTTTGTGATCCTAAATGAGGACATTTGCGGCAGACTGATGGTGGTAAAATACCTGGATTTTCTTACTGTGGAATATTAGTGTCGTCGAGGGAAAACCTTGTCGTCTTGAACTGCTGGACAAAATTACCTTCAAGTCTCAGAAGATTCGCAATATACCATAGATATTTATGTGAACTTATGCGCTGTCATTTTGGAGTCTTCGCTGTGAGGACATATCATCGTTGAACTGCAACACTTCTTGCAACACTGGACAATACTGAACTTTAAGTATTATAATCTTAAATATTGTGTGTGATTTTATCGTAATTTTTGTTTTGGACATACCAAATTCTCGAACCAAACCAATTGAAGATCATTAAAACTGTTTTATTATATAAAATTTAGATCACTTGTGCACAAGGCTCATTTATTTGTGTTTGAAAAGAAGGTATTTCTGACCTTTGACGTCTACGAGACATCATAACAGAACAAAAAATTTAAAAATATTACTTGAAATTAGGGGCGAAACATTGATTTTCATGAGCGCCGATTTACTATTTTTACTAAGTTGTTTTTCCGAGCAATATATTTACCATTCATTTGTACAGGGAAATAGATTTCGGATCAAATTACATAATAGCACATAATTGGTTAATGAACTTAATGAAATTTAATTAGTAGTTGTTTGTGATAGTAAATAAGTTCACATACATGACTGAGTAGCCAGTAGCCCGAAGGTCACCTTGCATATGGACCCTAACGCGATATCTCCGCAACGCGTGATTCTTCGCACGCATGTCAGAAGATGCGGGAAAACTGATTTTAGGGTGCATATGGACCCCTTGACAATTTAATTGCGTTTTCTGATGGAAAAATACGAGGTAATTTCTACCAAGAGTGATGGATTTGCAAATGACAGATATGTCTTTTGAATTTCGTAAATGTTGACTACAAAGTGCAAGATCTCGCATGTTGAAAAAAATCTTGTCTTTAAGTTAGAGCAGATTTTGTATATGGGAAGTGTTTAAAAATATGCACATTTTATGTTAATCAGCCTTGTTTTAAAAAAGTAATATAAGTGTAAAACCTTGTAAAAAACTTTTGGAGGGACTTCAAACATTAAAAAAAAAATCCCTATATTTACTCAACTTTCCGATTCAGTGCGTTTTGACTTTAGGTTTGTGCCCTGGCCCTAGTGATCATATTGTTAATTATATTTAGGTTCTTTTTGACCGCGAATTACACAGATTTGTTGTATAATTCAAGTGGGAGATGTTTCTTAAGTACTCCCCCCCCCCCCCAAAAAAATGCCTAAATTTCGCACCCATGGTGAAAAGAGATTTTGACCTTTGCCGATTTTCTGGATCAAAGGTCATAGACATTTAGGAACATTTTGGTATGAATTGATAATGAATTGAATCTGATCAGAGGGGATCAGAGGTGTCCCCAAACTGGATCAAACCCCCCAAATCGGACCTTTGCTCCATAGGTATGTTGCTGGGGCATGCCTTTGCGCGTCGCATAATTCTTTATTTCATGTTAATGCACCATGCAACAATGTCCATTGTAACCGATGCATAAATATTGGAAACACTAATTTTGTGTCCCCCCGATCATTTTCCTCCGCTAATCCCATAGTCCCATCAAGGAGAGCAATGAGAGGCTACTCTGTAAAATAAATTCAATTCATAGTAAAAAATCATCTGATTTTAACCCATTTCACTTGCTGTCACAAACCAATAAAATCTACTAAAACTCATAGACACTACAAAATGGGCATGAATTTTAATGTTAAAAAGTGTTCTCTAATACTTTTGAAAAGCATTAAATGCTTTCTAGCAGGAGCACCCCCGGCAAAGTGTTCCCCATTTGTGAGCAAACCATGACGTCAGCGCATGCTTGCCGAGACCAAGATCCTTCTGCGCAACTCAGACCACCGCCATTTTCTCGTGACAGCTTTCGGCGACACGAATGAACCGATAGCCATCACACAATTGACTTTTGAATGTAATAATAGGGTTCCCACCTTAGGTTTCCCTGTATTGAAAACCCATATAGCTGCGAAATTTTTCGGCCCGTTTTAACGTGAGACAGAAAACCAATATGGCCGATTTTGAGGACAATCCCTTCGCGGATCCAGGAATAGCAATCCATTTCAAGGTGAGTATTGACCTGGCAAGTCACAAGTGTACACAGCCGTATCGGGATAAACAGCTTGTTAGATTGTTTTGGCAATTATCGGTTCGATTTCTATGTACAGTGTGTTCAGTAAGTGTGGTAACCGCTTTATAAATGTGCATTGCAGGTAATGAGTCATTCTAAATTGAACAGCATCGATTTGGTCATAACTAGCAATAGACATAATATTCAGACCAACTATTAGGGTGTCCAGGTGATGTTTAGAAGTTGTTTTTTTTCCGCTTTTAATTTTTTTAAATGAAAGATCTTTTCAAAAACAATTGCCCAACAAATTATTTCGAATGGGTAAGCGGTTGTGGATTTATGGCAATTTTAAGGTGCTCAAAAATCGCATTTTTCGTCTTTTTGGTAAAAAATGTAAAAAAGCCATATTTAGATGAATTACTCAAATTCCTTCAGCTCTGGTATGATTAGTTTATGTGTAGTTTCTCTACTTTGTTCTGATAAATACCAAGTTTCATGGAAGAGTGGACCAATCGTTTTTTTTTTGGGAGTAACACAGGCTTTTGAATTTGGCCAGTACACGGCCTATTTGTTGGATTACCCACAATTCATGGCGGCATATGGTCCCAGGTAGAAATTCAACCTGTACAAACCCTATATGGTGAGTTATTACAGAATACCATTTATCTGGCTTTTTGAAATGCCCATTAATATAATTCTATCAAGTGCAGTGAAACGAAATTTGGTATATTATTCATTATTAGTTGCTTAAAGATTTCCTGAACAAAAATTGACCGAACGTTTTCAAAAGCTTCGGGTATTGCAATCATTCATTACCATAGTCGGTAAAATTAGCAAAACATTATGGATTATAAAATGGAGGGTTTTTGCTCCACAATTATTTAAAAACAAGAAATACTGACAAAATGTAGTTCTACTGTCTAAAATGACAAAGTACTACAGGACTACACGTTTAATCACTCCATTAGATTTGGGTTATTCCATTTTTATAGGGGAAATTAAATAATAACTCCCTGATAACTAACATACCTGTACGAACCACTCAATTATGAGGAAATTGCAGCATTGTTTGCTGCTTTATGCAGAATTCTGATTTTTGTATAATAACCTTAATATTATGATAAAATAACCAAAACTAACAGGCCTAATAAATCCTGTAAATCATATCAATAAATACATAGTATTCCTGGTCATTGCACACTTGGGCAAACTATCACACTTGGGGATTTCACGATTGGTTTATTTTAGGTCTTAATTTTTCCCATGCTCTTGGAAAGCAGTGAGGAATGCAAAACAAGGAGTAGGCAGGAGTTTGTACACTGAATATCTCTCAAGAGTTTCAAATGAATCAAATTTTTGTTGGTTCATTTGGTTAAACTTATGTTTAACATTGTCATGTTGAATTTACAATATTGGACCTGAAGAGGTGCCATCATATCAAACAGGACAGATGAGATCTTAGCTAAGGCACCATGCAAAAAGTAAGGGTAGTTCCGGTTTCTTTCAGTGGTGTGTGTGTGTGTTGTGTGTGTGTGTGTGTGTGTGGTGGGTGGTGTGTGGTGTATGCATGTGCTTTATTTGTGTGCAGGTCCCCAGGGGTATTAGGGTGCATTTTGTTGTAAGGCCGGAAAGGTGAAATAGTGGTTCTTTGATTGTGTGGCATGGGTGTGTAGGAGGATGAAGTAGTAGGAAGGGGTGTGCATACAGTATAGTATGTGTAGCCATGGGCATATGTGTAAATGAAAAAAAAAAAAACAAAAATTACAATCATTATCCAGACGAGCCGACGTCCTCAACAGCAAATTTAGATTTACTACTAGCTTGTCATCAACAAGCTTAGGCCAGGAATCTATGGACAAAGTACATGTACATTTCAATGGAAGGTTTATGAATATACTATATATCACTATATCAGATTGAAAGAACATGGAATTTACCACTGATGCGCTAAAAATATTATTTTAACTGCTCAAAAACAATTTGAATACCCGCCTTTGGAAAAGAAATGAATACCAAACAACCGTCGGCAACGGGACCGTAGTCTCCCGCCTGCACTGCCACGACCGCATACATGCACTGACCTTGTACGACGTGCGTGGATATAGATAATACCAGGCCAGGTCTGTTACTTGCCGTGCCCATGAAAGCAAGCAAATAATTAATGATTTTGATCTGAATTTCACCTCTATTTTCATGTCAAAGAAACTTTAATTAAACAATTATATTCTATTATGCCTACCGCGGTCATACAATATGATAGTAATGAGAATTCATCAGCTAGACTTTTTGGAAAACTACGAACAACGCCGCATCCCAGCATGCATACACGCGGCATGACGTATCAATTCTGTATTCGATGCATAGTTCCCCCCCCGGGGCTCCACACGTTTCACTCTCATGTGCATCTGGCAACTCTAGCTCGATTGGTCGAGTGCAGCTTCCTATTGGAAAGCGTGGGGAATATATTGGAAAATATGGGGCGGGACCAAATGTTAAATCGCACGGATATCGACCTCTGACCGCAATATGATCAATAGAAAAAAATTAGCTTACAAACGGAGCTTTCTACGTTTGATCACACGTTGTTCAGGGGTCTAGGGAAGCCTAAAAGAAATCAGTGTAATTTTTATAAATTAAAATACTTTCCCGTATGCTAGAAAGCTGAAATTTCGCTCATAAATACTTTGAGTATTGTACTAAATAATGATAACCACAAAAAGTGGACCTTCCTTGGTTTTACCGGGTGCTATTTTGCCGAAGAAAACGGCGAGTGAGGACAAAAAACGGGGACCATGCACAACGAGTGTAGGGTTTCGCGGCAGTACTATGAGAAACGCTGGTGAGTGCCACTTCAAAAACCAATCCAAAAATGTTTTTAATATTTGGACTTGTGGTCTTTTTCCGATATCCTATATTAGATTTCATCATCCTTTCTGAGTTCTATCATGAGTTTGAACCATATTGATAATAGCCTCAATAATAAGCGATTTTAAAACAAGTGTATTTTCGTGTTCGCCACTACTTGCATTATAGCGCATATGTGTAAGTGACAGGCTCGACGTTTGCAATGAACGACACCCTAACTTAATCATCAAATTGCAAGTAAATTGTCAACACTTTGTCCAATGAACATGTTCTGGTCATTGCACTGCTAGGAAATTGGAAGTGGTGTCGGTGCATGATGTTGAATTTTAATTGAATTGAGGAATATATTCAATTAGAACAACATGAAAATTATCCTGCATTTTTTCGTGGATGTCCACATTTTTCTCTGCGTTTACTCAGTGTTTTTTTTTGTAAAAAAATATGAAAATAAAGGGAGAATTACATTATACAGTCTACAGTACGGAAATCAGAGACCCGCCGATGTGGGGCGTCCTTACCTCATTCATTGGGAATTGGCAGCAACTGACAAGAATCCGTTGAAGACAGCCGCAGCTATTTTCGAAAATTCAAGTATGTTCAACCCCTTTGCGATATTTCCTTGAAAGTTTTTAGTATTATCAATTAAAAACTGCTTTAATATGTAGTGTCAACATTATTCCTACACAGAGAGACCTTGCCACAATGTTCGATCCGAAGGTTTTCTATTCAAAATCGGAGGGTTTAAAGTGACTCGATTTCTGTGTCGAAGACGAATGGCCGAAAAGTACTAGACTTGCATTAATCGCAGTTTTATTAGCGACATGTTGAAATTACGTCCGAGACGAATGGGATTCGAATGGTATTCCAATAGAGGTACCATTATTCTACCATTATATGTTCATGATCTGCTTCAAAGCAGCCTAACTGGTCCTCACAACGTTTTTGGTTGTCTTCCATATCGATTTGCTTCGGGTTGTTTAAATAAAATGGACGTCGGGTGCTTTTACCTCGTGTGAAATTTCTGGCAACCGTATGTTCACACGGACTGACCGCAGCCGCCTGGTTTGGGCGGAACGTGAAGTTTTTGTGCATGAACACGTGCTTGGCACAAGTTTATCACGATTCGATTGAAACAAAAGATGACGTCATCTGATATATGAGCTATATATAGCGATCATTCACAGATATTTAGGCTACAACTGATTTTTCTAAAGCCGAAAGAAAAATGTTTAAGTTTGCCTCATTGGCGTGAAACTGGTTGAAGAACAAAAGTCAGATGAGGTTTTTATAGGCCTATAGTCTATTAAATAAATGTATAAAAATGGTGTGTGTGGTTTGTGTATGTGTTGATATTATATGTGCGTGTTGTGTTATGATGTGTTGTGTGGGTATGTGTGGTGTATGTTGTGGTGCGTGTGTGTTGAGGTGTGTGTGTGTGGACTGTAATAATAAAATCAGGAGTCAACCTGTGGTAGGCTTTTCCCCATCACAAAACTGAACTGACTATTTTCATAGAGGGCCTGCACTCCCTCCCCGTCCAAAAACTGTCCCAGTACATAAATTCGAAGAGAACTTCCTAAAAAGAAACACTACTTCACTACTTTTACCCACCCCCTCTTTCAAGAAACAGGACCCTCCCTAGGCTAGACCCCGCCCTTTCACGCGGTGGTAGTCCCGTGTACTTCTATCTTTGGCTGCCGTGGCTGCAGAAAATCCTTGACAATATCTCAACCACCTCTTGTAGTACCACCTTATTTTTTCCATTTAATTTTTGGGGTGACACTAAAACAAAGACCCAAAACCAAGGACCCAAGACCCCTCAACATATAAAACAAAGACCCCCTCAACTTAAAACAAAGACCCACCTAACTATAAAACAAAGACCCCCTCAACTATAAAACAAAGACCCCCTCAACGTATTTATTTTGTTTATTTTATTTTTTAATTTATTTTAGTCATTTATTTATTTTTATTTCGTAGTGTATTTTTTATTTGTTATTTAAATTCGTTTATTTTATTTATTCTTCATGTAGATTTTCTTATATTTTATATTTTATATTATTATTGCTTATGTATTTTAAAAATAGACCAAAGTTGGTTTTTATATTGGGACTTCGTCTGATTTTTGTGGCAAATTATTATTGTATCCTTTTGGTCAAGCAGGGTTTTCCCATGTTATTTCTTGATATATCGTCCAATTATTAATAAATATACATAAATATATAAAGATAAAATAAATTAATAAAATAAATATAAATACAAATCTACCACTAACTATAAATTTATCAATTAACATCATATGAAGAAAATACTTAAAAAAAGAATACTCGAAATAAATTCAAATAAAAAAAATAATCCTAAAGAAGTAAAAATCAATAAACCGACATAAACAAATACCACAAATAAACATTCACTAAAAAATACACTTTCTCTCTGGGATTATTTGTATCAGGGCACGTCGTCGCATCTCCCCCACAACTCCCATCTCTCCCATTTCCCCCGTCCTCTAATTGCCTCATCATTGCCGTCCAGCACGGGCAAAGGGGGAGAGAAGACGGACTAAAAGCGGCACCAGACGCACCGGGACAGACCACCGACACAGCGACAGACGGGACCGACACAGGGCCAGACGACCGAGAGAAGAACAGGGGAAAGGGGGCGGGGGGGGGAAGAGGGGGAGGGGGGGGGGCGGGGGGGGGGGGTAGAGTGAGGGGGGCGTGGGGCTGGGGCGGAGGGCCACCCGAGGGGGGGGCGGGGGGAAGAAAAATATAACAATGTAGCTGTGCTGATAAAAGTGGACGAGACGAAGGAAAATTGGGGCGACAATACCCATGTTAAATTGCAACATGCTTGGTGTGGACAAGGCAAGAGAAAGAATCTTGAGCACTCCCCTCGGCCCCCTCGTATAAAATTGTGCACGGGAACTCAATTTGGGGGGCCGAGGGGAGTGATCAAGATTAATCTTATTGCAGTATTCCACTTGCTTGCGCAATTGTCACATTGCTTTACAGCTACGCGGGTTCCTTGCGACTATGGTATCTCACCACTGAGCCATAAACCGAAACCCGAGGCACAGGCACCAGCGTAATTTAACAGCTACTGTGGTATTAGTTACCGCGCCAAGCCCATGAAAGCCGTATGGAAAATTACACGCCGAAATTACACTCTGTCGTTTGATTTCCCCAAGTCATCATCGAATATAAAATGATCCCTAGACATCCATGAACATCGTCAGGCATTTAGATTGTTGAGATAGTTACAATGCAAAGATCATAATGAAATATTTTCCCTTTTTCCCCAAAATGGCGCCACGATAGCGTTGCCACGTGGGTCCGCTTTTGGGTGGGTGAGTTTGCTCAAGACACGTGTGACCTTGTTAACACAGTCGTATTGCACAACACCCGAAGTTCTAATATTTTGCACAATGGGATTGGTGACCTCGGCGTCGAGAAAACATTATACTTGCTCGATGGTCCGACAACTCGTTTGGTTTTTGTTATTTGTTACCAGCGAAAAATTGGGTCATTGGCCGGCCGATTTTAATTATACAATGGGAGAGCCCAGGCTTGTTACAAATGGCAACATCGATACACAATTTTGTGACATGCAGTAGGTGAAAAATTATACGGGTTTGGCAACTCGCACTCCCAGAATGCAATGGGTGGGGGAGGTAGCAACACTTCTGCTGCCTGTTTTCCTGCGGCAAGTTTGAATGGTTGGTAGAGCTTGCATTTTTCCACAGTTTTTCCTTTCAAAAATCTTCACTATTTCTAATCTGAGAGATTGTGGTTTACATGTCCATAATTAACATGGATAGTAAGATCTAGCCCGGAACACCAATTTTTTTTTATGAAATTAATTTTGAAATTTGGATATTACGCTATCTACAGACCACCTAATGGGCACGACAGCCACCCTAATTCAGATTTGCGTATTTCTGTATGGAAAATGATACAAAATACAGACGTACGTTTTCCTCCAAAAAATATAAACATGGTTTTTCCCTAACATACAAATAGTGTATAAACACTAAGAATAAATATAGTAAATACAGAAAAATAAAGTTCAGTGAGATGGCAATATAGATAGTATTTCAAGTTGATTGAAGAACAGAAGATTTGACAAGAATTTTTATTTGTAAAAGTCCTGTTAGAATGTTTTTCGACATCGTTTTTCGCCGGACTTTCGGATGGTTCACCCACAAACTTATAGTTGGATTTATTTTTTGGAAAGTTAGGCACGCAATCCCGTGCAAGCGCCGTCAACTACACATTGGCACATTGGTTGACAATAAGCAAATCGGCATGTAACTTCCGGTAATATTTTAGACCCATGACCTTTTGACCTAATCAATATTTCAGAGAACCCGAGAAATTTCAAATGGTTTAATTTCTGAAAATTCGAAGTCTATTATTTGACATTTAAAAATTAGAAAACTGTTATACTTTATCCAAATAATTTATGGCATAATTTTATGGCTATATTATTGTGGAATAGTTATAACAACATAATTATTTCAAACAAGAATCTTGATTTGTCAAAGGTCAGGGTCCTAAAAAGTGGCCAAACCTTCCCACAATGCATCATAAATTGTAATTGCCGATTTCACTTATTATGCCATCGCGTTGCTTTGTGTGTTGTCCATGCCAGTTGAACGCATCTTACACTGGCGTATACATGTTCGTCTGTCCGAGAATTAAATCCACCGACTCTAATCTTGATTCAACCAGTTAACTGCTGTATGCTGTCTCTGAAGAAAACTTAAATGCAGTGGTGCAAAGGGATAGGAGGGGAAGAATAGGCCTACAAGGCTAAGAAATGATATGTTTTAGGTGTTTGTTTCCAAGTTAGAACTTTTGAAAGTTTAAACTTCTCATATTTTTCATTCCATTTTGTTAAAAATTACTCTATGGACTTAGTTCCTACTAACTTTCTTTAAATGGGGGCTGTGGCAGAACTCTGTCCCACTCCCATGTTTATAGAAGAAAGAGGTATTAAGGTTGTGCTTTGTTCCGCTTATTGTCATTGTGTCTCTACTTGAGATGAGAGAGCATGGCACTTGCTCATACACCCAATCAAGTACCGTGGCGAAGTTTGCAGTTTTGATGTAGAAGCATATTGCCTATTGCAAAGCCTATTCCATACTAGGGCTAAAATGATGTTAACACATTAAAATTGGTGGTTTTGTTTTATTTCTGGGAATGAAATGGAATTGTTGAGGGCTAAAATATTTGGGACGGCAACGAGGTAAAAATTCGGCCTTTTCATCTGATTTCAAAATCGATTACTATTGATGTAGTAAATCAGGGGGTCCAAAGACGATCGAACATGAACCTTTTAAAGAGCTCTATCTGATGAAGTTCCTATTTACATGGTATCTTAGTTTCAAGTTGAGACTTTTACAAATAACCTTCATGTCGCCACACCGGTTTGCGTTAATGTCATCCACGTGAGCTGTGAACTTTGATGCGTGGGACGATATGAGGAAAGAATTTGGTACCGGTATTGTGCAACCACCTATGAATTCGGCCAGCCTCAAAGGAATTTGTTAAAATTGCATATTGTTGGATGTGTGGCAGGAGGGATGTAAATTATCCCCGATACAAGATGATGGTAGTAGGTGCGGTAGCTTTCCCCCCACAGGGACAATGAAAATGTTGCTGC
>JAMKCH010040284.1:0-23471 GCA_023653785.1 Ophioderma brevispina
CTATGCTGCCTGTGACAATAACAACAAAAATCCACCCCTCCCCCTAGTGAACTTTGCTCCGGTGCGCTAAAATGCCAAAAGCTTGCGTAAAAAGCTTCTAGGTAATCATTCTTTCATCCTTTCTGGTCATTTTAGCGAAAAAAATGTGAAGGTAGCACCTTCACCGGGGTTAGGGTATGCCGTCAAATTCGAAGGGTAGGGGGTAGGGGTGGTTGCCACCTGAGGATATTTTATGGTGTAATTTTGAAAATATTGTGCACAGAATGGCTCTAAAACTTTATGTTTATGTACAACTAGTCATTTGCCATCATTTAGCGCTGAAAACCGCATGAATATCTGATATTCCTACCTTTTTAGCGTAAAATTGGAATTTCGCCTATTTTCTGTGGAAAATGCCAATTTCGCCGACTCACGGATTTGATGACGTCATTGTGACGCCATACTAGGTATGTTGGTACTTATTTTGGTATCAATGGAAAGAGGAGGATCATAGCTATCCATTGGTATCAAAATCATAAGCATCGGGTGCTTTATAACGAATTCTGGTAACCACCCCCTCCCCTTGGTAATCCGTGTTACAAAAAAAGGCTGTGGTTGTGGTCTAGTGTATAGTAAGTTATAGAATATTTTTACACAAAGCGCCCTCTATATATACACTTGAAAGGCTAACTACTTCATATTTAAGTGTTTACTTTACCTCAAACTAATCCACTGGTTCATGACAAAGTATATAATTAGGTGACACTGGCATTTTGCCTTTAAAGAGGCATTAAGTGTGTAAATACACGGTGTTTCATTGTTTTGGTGGCCATTTTGAAATATGATGCCCTCTAGAGGCAGGTTAAGCATGCCAATAGGTGTTCAACTATTCCTTGGTGTGTTTTGGTGCAACTAAGTAGTCACATAGTGCATGAATTTAGATCAAAAATTAAGATATATGTCAAAAAAGGGCATTAAGTGAATATTGGCCGCCATTTTGAAAAAAGCGCCCTCACTCTTTAACCCAGGATAGGGATTTTTGCAGACAACCTGATTTTGATAGCTATATGTATAAGGTTTCCAAAAATAGTGGTCTCCAAAAATCCCCGGGGGGGTGCAGGGTTTCGGTTATGGGCTCATGACCTACAAGCGTAGCTGAGATGACTTTTGGTCATGACAGCAAAGTTTTAAGGAGAGATCAAACCTAAATGAAGAGGAAAAATTTCGGACAGGAATAAGAAGAGCGATAAACCGTAAGCATGATACGCTAGGGTAGAGTTCCGAATCAGACATTATCACTTCTGGTTCAAGTTTTTGAAGTAAAGAAGTCAGATATTGGATAAAACAGGCTCAACCTTTTTTATGAGCAAAAAATTGGTCCTAGTTCATCTATAAATTGACAATTGTCAACCAGATGTTTGAGATTATTCAAAGTTTTAATTTGCCACATAAGTTTTTGACAAAATCAAAATATCGAATATGGAGATATGGACCAACGTTGTTGTTCATGCTTGTTTATTGTACATGAACCAAGTGCTCGTCCTGTCCCAAAGGGTAGCTAGGCCTATATATATTTTGGATAACGAACAATGAGAGATGGTAAATGGGGGTGATAGAGTTACGCAATCTCATGTTCAATTATCCTAAGCCTGCCAATTTTCGAAGAACAGGTAAAAGTAACCATTTGTTTGCCATCATGGAACATAATGTCCATTTGTTTTTGACAAATAATAGTTCCCTCTTTGCGGGTTTACAAAGTAAGCGTATAGTAACCGGGTAACATTTTCTCATAACGGAATAACAATGATCATTAGGTGGTTTATATGCCATGTGCAAGACGAGTACATTATACGTTTAATGTAGAATTTTCTTCTAGGATTGATTGAGCAAAAGAACTCAACGTTTCGCATCTAAACCTCACTAAAGTAGAAGCCACCATTCCTTTTACAATACAAGCGTATTTTAACACTTAACTGCATAAGGAGTTTGCACTTCCGTTAGTGCAAAACGAGGGGTTCCTAGGGGCCCCCTAATATAACCACTTTCCGAAATGATTTTTTTTAGATGAAATCCCTCACATGTTAGAAGGCTTCAAAGATATTAACAATAAAGAAATAAAAACTAAACAAGAAATTGTTCAGTAAGAAAACTAGGGGCAAAACATTGATTTTAATTTTGCGTCCAAATGTGCGCAAAAGACACTAATTTGTTTCTGCATTTTCTACGGCATTGATTCACATAGACTTTTGCTGATTGCTTTAATTGGTGAAGAATGAACTATACTTACCATATTAAGCACAAACATAAATGTCTCATGCCATTTTATGTTTTTGAGGGTTACATGTATAATTTACCATAGGTTTCTACAGTAAACCGCTGCATGATGTATATAAAATATTATGGCACCATTGCCTATACTATAAGTTGCAAGATTTTTTTTATTAACCCTCGTTTTACCAGGGGTGGGGTGGTGGTTACCACCACCCCCAGTGAACTTCGCTCCGGTGCGCTAAAATGCCAAAAAGTTTCGTAGATAGCTTCTAGGCAATCGTTCTCTCATCCTTTACGGTCATTTTAACGAAAAAAAATGTGAAGGTAGCTCCTTTACCGGGGTTAGGGTATGCCCGACAAAGTCGAATGGTAAGGGGTGGTTGCCAAGGATATTTTATGGTGCATTTTTGAAAATATTATTTACAGTATGGTTTTAATACTCTACGTTTATGTAAAACTAGCCAACTGCCATCATTTAGAGCTGAAAATCCAATATTCCTACGTTTTTAGCGCAAAATTGGATTTTCGCCTATTTTCTGTGGAAAATGCCAATTTTGTCGACTCGCGGACTTGATGACGTCATTGTGAAGCCATACTAGGTATGTTGGTCAAAATCATAAGCATCGGGTCCTTTATAACGAATTCTCGAGGGGGTGGTAACCCCCTCCCTTGGTAAACCGTGTTACAAAATAAGAGGAGGTTTAATTAATTGCTTTGTTTATGTCCCAAGGTGTATGCACTATGAAAATCAGAATCACAGTAACTCTATTAAGATTTTTCATTTTTGTCACGGGCACTTCCGTTAGTACATAGGGGGGCTCCTAGGGACCCATGCTAATTAACGCAAAAACGACGCGATGGATTTGATTTTTTTGCACCAATGCAAGCGCAACTAAAAGTTAGACAAACACAAAAAATATAAACCAAATATATTACAGCTTAATATTACTGCTGAAAAACAAGAAATGGGTCCCTAGGAGCCCCCCCCATGCAGTTAAGTGTTAAGCGTGTAGTGATTTAATATCTTAAATGTATTTGATATGTATAAGCTTGAAACTGGCGTATTTATGTATAAGTATTCAAACGATTACTTCCCGCTGGATTTAACAACTTCTTCACTGCAAGGTCCCAGATACATGATTATCAAACAAGATACCGTGATAATTATCAACTAACTAAAAATAACAGAACCTTTTCAGATCACTCGATTAGAACTTCTGGGCCCTTAATTTGGAATGCACTTCATAATGATATCAAAGAATCTAATTCGATAAAACATTTTAAAAATCAATATAAAAAGAATCTAATGTCAATTTATGAGTGAATCTCTGGAGCATTGTACTGTTTTGTGTATAATGTATGTTCATATCATGTTCTTGAGTGTTCCTCACCATATCTCGCTTCGTCACACCCTCCTTTTCTACTTTGTCCGAGTGGTCCATTTTGTTGTCGTTGCTTTCTATGGTGAGGAGCCCTGAAGAATTACAATTATGTGTTTATCATGTTAATTATGTTATGTACAATGGGCAGTCCCCCACTGGCCTACTTGGCCTTTTGACTGTTCCTCCATAATTGTCTTTCTTATTATTATGTGGTGTTTTATGTTGTTTTGTTGTTTTTTATGATAATGTACATATAATGGAAATAAAGAATCTTGAATTTTGAATCTTGATTTCTGCTAGCGTACTACGCACTTGCCGGTGATTGGCGCAAGTGCACCTTGACAACACTCGCCGATGCTAAGTGGCTCAATCGTGCGCGATCTGTGAAAAATTTGCATAGCCCTGGCCCCGGGATTGGGATGACGAGCGGAGCTACGCGTTAAAGGAATTGTGAAAAAAAAAAAAAAAAAAAAAAAAAAAAAAAAAAAAAAAAAAAAAAAAAAAAAAAAAAAAAAAAAAAAAAAAAAAAAAAAAAAAAAAAAAAAAAAAAAAAAAAAAAAAAAGTCCGCTCCGTGATATTCGAAAAGGTAATATAATCAGGACCGTCAGCTTAGGGTTGTAAGGGGGGGGGGGGCTGAACGAGAGTGCACAAGCACTTAAAATATATGTCTGTAGAATTCTCATAAGTTATCAATAATTAATATTTTGATAAAAAGCCTTGTCCAAAAGTTTCTCAAAATATTACAAGGAAACTCTGGTATCAATTTCTTCATGCAAAAATATTTAAAACGAGAAGAATCCATCATGAAGGACGTGTTTACGTTTCACGTGTGCTGGTATTTTCAATTTTACGGAATCGAATTCACACTGCTGAATCTGAAAGACACCAACTTCTCTTGTCCTTTTTCCGTACCTTTGATGGTGTGGGGATGTTATTTAAATTAATAGGGAGGTAATCTTTCATATTTACTTGGTGGTTACGAGTCGGAAGTTACTCCTCAGCTCCCAACTCCGATTTAGCGCGCTATTAACTTGCACGTTAGTTGGCCACCGGGCTTTAACTAGAGAGGTAGGCTTAATGCTAAACTAACAATTAACCCACTAATCTCTATACAATGGATTGGCTACACAACAGTAATTGTATATTAGATGAATGGAGCAACGGGCGGGCATCTTGGTCTACCGAACACAATACAATTCCAGAGACACCTGTTTAACAGAAGTTGTATCCCGGGTGCACGTTTTAGAGACATGCCATCCCATACACGCCAATACAATGAACTCACTGAATTGGCT
This sequence comes from Ophioderma brevispina, assembly GCA_023653785.1. NCBI lineage: Eukaryota > Metazoa > Echinodermata > Ophiuroidea > Amphilepidida > Ophiodermatidae > Ophioderma > Ophioderma brevispina. The sequence continues at coordinate 4,929 of JAMKCH010040284.1, forward strand.
TGATTCTGTAGTCTGTTATGTCGCTTATCCGCATTTCAATGGGAACAATTTTGTATAATGACCGGTTCTTAACCACCTGCTTGGGCTCTTTTTGGATGGCCAATATGGCCATCAGTGCTTCAATTACGAAGCCCAGGTTTCCAATCCATTGTATAGAGATCAGTGAATTAACCCCGATTTGATGCATGTGAGCCTTAGCGTACCATTATAACATTAGCATTGATCGACCAAAATGGAGCGCATGTTTGTTCATAAAATAACTTTAGTCGTAAGATTCCACAAGGTATATGCGAAAAAATAGTTGTATTTCTTCAGACACCATTCCAACTGCTTGTTTAACTAAACGCAATTTTAGCTTAAAATCGCCGTAATTTAAAAATGTGTTTAAGCAAAACACGCTCAAATGTGTGTTTTTTTTTGTTTTTTTTTACCTTTTGCTTACTTAAACGAACTTTCTGGAATTGCATTTACTTAAGCAATACGTTTATCTCACAGGAAAACGTTCGCTTATAGTTTAAAATCGCACTAAACAACTGTCTGGACTACGGGCCCAAAAGTTTGTCTACTTCCATTCAAACCTGGGGTTCTCTGGATGCGACTATTAGCGATCGGACTATGAACCATAACTATGCAATGTCCATAATAAAACCATGATAGCCTACACTACACAAAATAAATAATAGATCACATTTTAAAATTTCAAGGCATCTATACATTGTGTCAGATTTCTTACCTTGTATTTGGCTATATAATATGTCTTGAAAATGAAAATAAAAGATGATTTTAAGTTGCCTATTTTTCAATATAAAAACATTTTTTTTATTTTTGATAGAGATTTAAATTAGTGCAAAATTAGGAAATTTCACGAAGTTTTTACCAAAGAAATACTTTTCTGCTTTTCGACGAATAGATTTACATCGGTGCAAAAATCGGGATTTTCAATATTTTACGAAGGGTGCGGGACTTCGAAAATGAGGCCTTTTGGTAAAAGTGGCGCTAACTCCCTAAAATGGTCCTTTTCGACTTTATGAACACCTCAAAACCAAAAGGGGGTACTTTCTCTTCATATTTTTTTCTAAATTTTAGACCTTTTTACACCTTTAGTAGAATTGGGGGGGCGCCTGATATGTGAAATCTCAAGTAAACTTAATAAATCAGCCATGTGTGTACAACATTTAATCATTTGTTTAAATGTGCACTTATATGGACTCTCCCAGACAATTTAATGACAATTTTAATCACTAACTCACACACCTTCTCATACACAAAAAACAAACACAAGCGCTCACAAGTACTAACGCAACGTGTGCTGTCTATATTTCCATTGTTTAACCTTTACAGATTCAAACTCTTCTGACCCTAGTCCGGGCTCACCAAACGACCCTCCTTTGTTTCGGGGTCCTCCTGGAAGAGATGGACGGGATGGAAGGGATGGACGTGATGGCGAAGGTATGAAAGACGAAACTATATAGAGGCAAATTGTGCTCATAGAGCAGAGATCACGAAAATAGCCGTTACGCACTTTAAGTAACCTCCGACAAAGGGAACGTCGCTGTAGTTCATTAAAAAAACATATAGTCAAAATCTGTGGATTTTGAACTAGTTACGCAAGTATGGCGATTCAGTAGGCTAAGCTAAGACGTGACCATAAGGATGGAAAAGTTTGTTACAGGGGAGTAAAGAGTTCCACAATGCAATGTTAGTAATGGCCTTATGATTTTAAATACACGACGAAGAGGAACGAAGTTGTTTCGATTCATGCCCGCATTGTTCGCTAATAAAAAATCCGGGAATTTCCCTTTTTTGTCCTTCACAGTTTACAACACAATTTTCTGACAACTCAAAACGACAAAATTATTATACGATGTTATTTAAGCCAAAAAATCTCATTTGAAAACGGCTTAAAGATAAACAGTGTGTATTTAAATGAGTGCGCTCTAAATCCGATTAAACACGATTGTTCTATGACTTGAGATGTTCGTAAGTATGAAGTTATTCCCCCAACAGTAGTTAGGCTGCGCACGAGCATAATACCGATGACTCAATGTCATATATACAAGCGCTCCGTTACAATAGGTGGACAAAATACAACAATATTGTGTCCAGTTGAGTTAAAAAGAGTCATCCTTACGTTCAGATTGTATTGAATTAATGAGTAGCACAGACATGTTCATGGAATGTGGCATATTTTGGCACATCACATTAAACCGTTCACATTTTACTGATTATATTGATGATGCGCTGATAATGCCGTGACGATAAGGATGAATGATGGTGTGATGGACGACGATGGACGACGATAACGACGACGACGACGACGATGACAATGACGATGGGACGATGACGATGACGACGATGATGGAGATGACGACGACGAAGATGAAGATGAAGATGATGATGATGATGATGAGATGATGATGATGATGATGATGATGATGATGATGATGATGATGATGATGATGATGATTGATGATGGATGATGATGATGATGATAATGAGGATGATGATGATGATGCGACGATGCCGATGATCCACCGTTGACTTTGACAAAATAATGACGAGCGGAAGAAGATAATTATATCAATATCATTCTGTTTTATTCCAAGATGGCGCTGAGGGCCCTAAAGGCGAAACAAGTCTACCCGGCAAGACGGAAGCGTAGCCCTGAGGGCCCAAGCAGTCCCCAGGTCTTCTGGCGCTCCTGGACCTCAAGGCCCTCGAGGTCCTGCTGGCCCTCCAGGCCTCCAGGAAACCCGCTCCTAATAATGGACAGGAAGTCCCTATACATACGTTGGGGAAGAACAGTGTGTCCTTCAACCCGCTCTTGGTTTATGCAGGTAGGAAAAGGGACCGTGAGGTTACCAGTGGTTGTCACATCAGCCTGTAAAATAAAACAAAAAAACAAAGAAACAAACAAAAACGTGCAGGCGAAAAGCGCCATATTGGCAATTAGAAAATACTTTTGTGAATTCATGCTATTCAACGGCAAGGGCGCAGTCTTAGCTTTCAAATGCCGTTTGTGCTATATACAAGCGGTACTGTGCGGAGTTAAAATTCATTTGATTTTTTATAACGCACAGTCGGTTCCACTTTAACCTGATATGTGTAGAAGTTATTGATATTTGACCAAATGTTTTTCTCAGCTTATTGAGTTTGAGTGAGCGTGAATCTAAATGGCTGTTCGAAGTGAGGAAGTTTATTTGCAAAATGACAAAACTACCAATCTATTTGATTAGCCTAAAATAAAGAAAAATGACAGGTTGTAATGATAGATATAAAAGTTAAATATATTGTCGTTTTCGTCTCAAGTCTGAAACATTATCGACCTTTCGTGCGTTTATTGCACGTAGTGGTGACGATTCGTCATTTGGATTTTTTTAGAAATTCGGCATATAAGTTGTGCTTTGTAACTTACTATAGGAATTCAAAAAACTCAAACATCAAAGTGATTCAAGTAGTAAAAGATTAAAGACACTGTCAGTGATCCACCCGAAAAAGTCTAAAGTATATGAAATTTAAGGAAATACCTTAAAGGTAAAGAATAAAAAGTCTGTAGAATTATCATAAGTTGACAGAGATGTAAAAAAACCCGCATGTTCAAAAGATGTGAATCACATTCAGTACGTGCACTTTTTCCCTTATTAGATTGCTTTGGATTATCATTATAACGTATATTTCTATACCGGTACTTAATAAGTCATGCAAAAACCTGAATTTTTTATATTTTTTTTCGATTTTCTGATGTAGATAATCACTGATGGGCCTTTTAATTCATTATGACGGCATTGTCGAAATATCCTGCGCAGGCTCATAGAATCGCCTGAATCTTGCAGTATTCGCCCGTTTCATATAGTGGCGTATTGTAGTGACGTATCTTTCGATCCACGGTAGAGTTAGTATTTAGTCGTTTTTCACATAGGAGGTTTTTGTGAAAACGCGTAACATAAATGACTTATTTCGAGACGCATTGTTACTTACACGTTTGCTTTTCAGGCTTCAGAATTAACTTGATTTCATTCAGACATTCTTCAAATGAAAAAAAAAAGCATAGAGAGACCATACAAATTATTTTATTTCGCATCTTTTATTCGCATACTAATTAAATTTGAAGTTTATGGTTAATTAAATTTCATCTTCAAGACCTTTAAAAATGCTTCCGGTCTTGTTTTGTCAAAAACAAAAAAAACAGTAATATAAGGGCTGATATGGGCATTGAAATGAAAAATGTTATAGTGGCTTTAACAGTAAGCCGCAATTAGGATCGCGTATCTTCAAAAACCGTTTTTCTCGAAAGCCGTATGTTTCAATACGCACTATGTGACGCGGGCCGACGTTATACACTCAGGGGATTTTAAAGGTAATCCTCAGAATGGGAGTAAGGACCAAGGAAATATTTTAAAATTAAACTATCATTTGAAATGCTTGAAATTTAAGGATGTATGTTATTTAATCCTAATACGTTCTGTTTAAAATAGTGGATATTACTTAAAAAACAATGACCTTATACCATTAATCGTATCTTTGCTGCCATTTTAACGGCCTCACAGTAATCCCCGAAATAGATTGATCATGATGTAAATGGAACTCACAGAGTGTGCTAATCGCAGTGTCAATCGATGAACATATAATTTGATTAAAATGACCAGGCCTCTCCTAGATGTTGTATAATTTATTAATCTTTCCCTGGAGATGTCCAGCGCAGATAGTGGTGAAGAAAACCCGTGCGCTTGGCCGGATTCGAAACGCGACCTCGTTTTACATGCACGACGCCCCTACCGACCGCGACTGAGCTACAAGCAGTGTTGGTAGAGGAGCGATAGATATCATCTATAGGTTGAGGTTCGGAAGGTGTCCTTCGCTTTCCTAGCGGATAGCATCACAACGTATATTTAACATATACGATTTATATTTGTTTTTAAAAATTGACACTAATTAGTTCTCCAGGTAGACAATGATGATTTATTAAGCAATTTCAGCACAGTTTTTGAAGAGCGCCCCCAATTTTTAAAAATTTGATATTTTTTTGTCACGTTAACGTGGCATTGTCTAGGAACTAAACGCTGCGAACAGAGAATGCTAAAAATGCGTTTTTAAATCATCAAACAAGCGATTTTGTAATTAAGATGGATCCCACCCAGATTGGACTTAACGGCAGAGCGTGAAATGCTACTTTTATGTTCCGTCCATGATGAAATAGTGCCCACCTCAGAAAATAACCTCTACTTGACTTGCTGAACTATTAAAACACCTATATATGAGCGTAGAACCGTACATGGCGCTCTTCCCGGCTATTTCACATAGGAAGGCCGTTCAGCAGCCGTTGAAGTTATTATCGGATCGGGGATCCCCGATATAATTATTTTATTACAAAATTCCTTCGTTTGTGACACATAGATATTTTCGAGCTTAACCATTCATCACAGGGTCTAGTTTACTAGCCAGTTACCAATTCAACCGTGTGTAATCTCCAAATTTTTGAAAATTGGGGGCGCTCTTCAAAAAAATGTGCTAATATTGCTCTAATTTCCCTGGAAGGATGGCCCAGCGCACGATAGTAGTTGAAAAAAAAAAATGTGCGCTTGCCCGGATTCGAACGGGCGACTTTCGTATTACATGCCACGATGCTTTAATGACAAGCTATCAAGCAGGGGTCCGTTCCCCAACAGCACTTACGACACTGGTACGGCCTACCTTTAGATAAGACTGAGTACTTCAATATCTAAGTTTATACTGTGTTCCCGAAACATGTACAGAGCTACCTGACAACTAAATTTTACGACTGAGGTCTACGCCAATACTAGTTGTGACTAGTACACACTAATCGCATTGCAGCGTCCCAAAACTGACACGTAATGCAGGTGTGTGAACTCAAATCTGACCACAATGTCTACGCACAAAACTACTAGGTGGGTGGTATGTCAATGAAAAAACAGTTCCCGTAGCGATTTTGGTGCTAATGTTGATTTTCCTGATGTTTTTCATCATTAGGGACCAGACAGTCAGAAAATGATGGGATGCAAATTTTCGGACTGCTTCTGCCCCTTCCTCAGGGGGGGAAAGGTTACTCACAGTGGAAAATTTAAAATAGAGTACAAATGTGTTTAATGTACATTAAAATGTTCGTCTCCTTGTAAGGATTAGGAAAAAGTATATATTTGCCTAGTTCCGGACCTTTAGTTAAGCGCTATAGCTCAAATGGTTCACGGTCATCCTGGGGGTAAAAATTTACCCAATGCTCAGATTTTGTTTGAATATGGTGAAAAAAAATAAAAAAAATAAAAAAAGTCAAAAATTATATTTTTACAGTGTGTGATATTTGGTTGGCTAATTAAAATGCAAAATGTGCAAGCGGTCTAAGTGGTATATAGGGGTAACCAGAAACTCCCGGATGTCGCAAGTGATATCTGAAACATCAATTAAACTGCATTAATTTCGGTTTCAGTATGACACAAGGAATCATTTGCACCCACTTTCAACAAAACAATCGGAGACAAGGCAAGCATTTACCCAGGGGTGACCTTGAACCATTATAGCCTATACGCTTTAAACTAGGTTGGAAACCTAGGCAAATATATATACTTTTTTAATACTTATGACGAGACGAACGCTTTAGTGTAATTAAAACACAATTTGACTCGATTTTAAATTGTTCCATGTACAACATTTCCCCATTGAAGAAGGGGCATCAGTAGGAAAATTTGAACCCCCCTCATTTTTGAAAGTTTAGGTCCTATTGAAACCCAAACAGCACAAAAATCAAGTTTAGCATAGAAATTCTACGGAATCACACCAACCACACTAAGTTACCGGGCGGTTTTGTACTAAACAGACACATGTAAGTACTTAAAGGCTGAATCAGAGATTCCGAAAGCTAATTTTTTTTGCGTGTATTAATAAAAATAGTCAAATAAAACCAAAGATATTGACTTAAAAGCTTACTTCTAAAGTTGAGATGAATCGGATTTTTCGTTTTGATGAGTATACATTGTGTGTACAACAGTGCACTAGGATTTACTATAGGCCTACGTACTGTATTTATAACAAAAAAATCCGGATCCAGCTTTTATAACAAAGTGTGATTTTCTTTTGACATGATTTAATGAGCTTAACCTATTACAGGAGGAAGAAATGGGTCCTAAGACAAATTTGAAATATAGAAATCCACCGGCCCCCTGCCAAAAAGACAGGTTAAGAATATTAAAGACTATACCAGAATTGATAGAATATACGAATTATGTGTGAGAATTGGAACACCATCTATAAACGGGGTACTGAAATTAGTTACAACATATTAATAGGATAGTTATATCTGAAAACTCTATGGGGAAAGTAAAACAATAATAATAATAATAATAACAATAATTTTCTGGTTCCTAGTGCTCCCGTTCTTTCCAGATTCCATTGTCTGACACATGATGCTTGGCTGTATGCTTTCTGTTGAGATTTGGGCTAAGCTATTCTAATTTTTCCATGACATTGATATCTTGATGTAATAGTTTAACTTTGTGAGCAGAAGGGTTTGGTGGACCATATCTGTATGTTTGCCTCCAATAACCAAACTAAGTACAGGTAATAAAAAATAATAATAATAATTAAAAAAAATGAAATACAGACTGTCCCCAAGGTTATTGTATGAAATTAACGGAAACTATATAGTATAAACATTAAACAGCCTATTTGTCATGTTTATAGCACAATACGAATTAAATTTGGCATACTGAGTCAAGCTTGATAAATAAATCATACTTAAAAGTATGGTTTGCAGTTAAAGATATCTTATTCTTGTTGATTATATATATGTATCAGAAATTATATCTGCAGTTACATGTTTGGAATTTTGAAGATGTATCAAGCTTTCAAATCGGATTTATTTATTTTTCTGAAGCCAGTATCAAAATAAAGTTATTATGTTAAACGTGGACAAAATTACTTTTCGGACAGCTTGTATTATTTTCTACAAAGGATATCCCGTTTTTTAATGTTTTTCACCACCACCACCACCACCACTTCACCACTACTGAAGAAGAAGAAGAAGAAAATGGATACATTAAATACGATAAACAATAAAATAACTTAGATTGCAAGATGATCACTGCATGTATGCAGAATATGCCAAAAAGAAGCCTATCCAAAATAACATCCACTTTCGGCTACTTAGTGAATACAAAACTTTTTTGGGGGAGGAGGTAATTTTTTGAAACTCAAATGAAAATATGAGAAAAATCTGAAATAAAGTGAGCCAAAGGGGAGAATATTCCCCTAAACGATGCAGAACCGCCTTGTCCATACACGACCTATAGTAATGTATGGTAAATGTAGTAAGGTTGCTCATACCTTTTGTTTTAACTTGCATAGATGGAATTATTTTAAGATGCGTTTTTATCACATTTACCTAGGATAATTAATGTTTGTCAACTCAAAAAAATAAAACGATTTAATCTCCACCTTTAAAATTATGTTAACTTCGTTATTGTTTCGAGCAATACCCCCATACAGACTGGCCTAAAATATTAGGAATTGGAAAAGACAAAACAGATAGTGCGGTTGAAAACCTTACATTTTGCAATATTTGTTATTGGTCGGCTTTGCTTGTGCTAACACTGACGCCTTTTTAGATATATGCCTGGTCGTCTAGTAATAGCCGTCTTGTTAGTGTCGCTAACAGTTTTTTAACTACATTATATTGGCGCAAAGGACATAGCGAACACTATATCGCACACCATCGCCCACATACAGACCGACCCCAAATACTCCCAATCGTGTAATCGATAGGTTTAGAGAAGATAGATCTTTAAGATCGGTCGTAACGTCTGATGCGCTCACGAGCTGAGAACTATCTCAAGCAGGGTTTTGGGAACAGACTAAGTCGCAACTATCGAAATCTGAGCTTGTTCGGAGCTGCTTTGCGACACAACTTCCGATCAACTTGTGGAACGAACCCCAGTCAGTTTGGTAAGTGAGCGATAGATATAATCTATGGTGTCAGGTTCGAAGTGTCCTTCGCTTTCCTAGCTTATAGCCCCAGACCTCAATTCAATTCACTGTTTTTTTTTTCAATCAAGGTATTTAGTCACATAACATATCGTACGTGACAAGAATGAATAATACAGTATATTATATTCATATACTCAAAGTAAATGGGCAAACTGTGGCTAAATGAGCATTTGGAGGGATATGATATCCTAGGACCAGTAATGGACAAACATATATCGTGCTTATAGATATTGGCTGGCCTGTAAACCATACAATAAAATATGCTCAATATTACAAATTGACACAAGTAGGGATATATAAAATATTACAGAGTACATACCAGAGAAACCAACATAAACAAAGATATATCTAAAGCTACACAAACACTTAACGGGAATAAAGATACGGGAAATGGGACAAGGGACGGACTTTTCAACATGTCTTGCTGAGTATAGTACGATCACATAGGAGGACGCAGAGGTAGAGAGGTAGAGGTTACGAAAAAATTAAGGATAGAGATAGAAATTATGAAGAATAAAGGTGGAGGATAGAAAAAAGGACCTGGGGGGAAATTATTAAGAATTGTACTGGTTGATTAAATGTTTTTATCAATCTAACTGTATATTTAACATATACATTTATATTTGTCCTTTGGAATTGAAACTTAGTTCTCCTGGGGGTTTCGTCCCCAAAGGTGGATGCTAAGTTGTGTCCGCAAGTCATTGCTCAGCACACTAAGATTTCTATTAGTTGCTACTTACGTCTGTTCCCCAACCCCTGCTTATATGGTTCTCAGCTGGTGAAACTCATCAAGAGTTACGAACAGTCTACTCCAAACCTATCGATTACACGATTGGGATTAATTTGTGGGTTTATGTATGCGAGTATGCGTGATAGTGTTCGCTATTGTTCTTTTTGTTTTCGCGCAGGGAAATGTATGAAAAGGTCAAGTGGTACTAGCTAGGACAGGGCCTTCTTACTCGGACGACCGGCCTATCATATAAAGAGTTATCAGTGTTATTGGTTTCGTTTAACGAGGCAAAGCCCATAATAGGTTTCCGACCGCTCTTTTAATTTTAAAGCGTTTTTCCTATTCTATATATTTTAGACACTCTTTATGGGGTATATTTGCTCGAACATAACTAATGAATAACATGAAGTTTATTTGATGAACGTAAAATATTTTAAAAGTGAATTAAATTCGTTTTTGTTTTTTTATAGATTGTACAAACATATTAAACAATTTTGTAAAAATGCACCTTAACAAATCACACTAGGCTCTCCACGGTGAAAAAAAGGATTGGCCAAAGGTATTGGTTCAGCATCGTTTTGGGGAAATTCTCAACATTGGCCTCTTAATTTTCGTTTCCTCATTTGTTTTTTCAAATATTCATATTCATTCACACGATCATACCCAAAAATCTGTGTATTCCACTAAGTACCACAATTTTTGCCGTTAGCTTTGGATAGTCCTTTTGACACACCTGTATATAGTATCAAATTTTGCTTTTATAGTTATTAGGTTTAATGTCTCCATTTGGAAAAGAAGATGATCATGAAGAAGAAAAAAGAGAAGTTCACAGAACAAGAAGTCTATTTAAGAAGAAAAATCATTAAAAACAGGATTTTGATAAAATACGATGCGTCGAAACGTGATGGGCACCCGTTTAACATAAAAGCGTTATATTTTTTCCGATACAGCAAAAAATCCAATTTGCAAAAACTTGAGGCCCATCTCAAAATTCCAACAAATGTTACCGCATCCGCAGATAAAAATTCTGACCCAAAATATAATCACCAAATTTAAAATCTTAACTTTACACCATACTTTAATCAACTTAAGTATACTTAACAACATGTGTTAACAAGCGTGATGCCACATTCCATTCAGTAAAACATGATAAATTAGACTATGTGTCGTATTAAGAGGTATAAAATGACTTAGAATATAGTAGTGTATTTCTCCCTATTTTAATTATTATTATTATGAGTAATTATTATTTTACTTTCCCCATGGTTTCATATATACCGTTCTAGGAATCAACTCTATTATTTCAGTACCCTTTAAGAAGGGTGTTCCATATAGCTCGTATAGTAGGCCTATAATATCAAAATGGGTGTACCCAAAACTCCTCCATGGGTTTCTATAATTGATTGTATTTTGGCTCCATTTCTCCATTTCTTCCTTCCTCGATGAAATGAAAGCGTTGCTAAGCTTGCGTGAATACTTACTGTGTGTAAGCATTCTACCCCCGAGCAGACGTAGTTTTGTGCATACTTTGGTCGGACTTAGTTCACAACTGCATTACGTGGCAGGTGGACCGCGTGGAACACACTATTTGTGTGAACTAATTCAATTCACAACTAGTATCGACGTAACCTCAGTCGTAAATTTAGTTATCAGGCAGGTCCCCGTTCCGTACGAGTTTCGGGAACGCAAGTGAACTAGATAGTGAAGTTACCTCCTACGTTAGTCATCAAGGTGGCTAGCATTGTCGTAAGTACGTGTTGGAGAACGGACCCCAGTACGAACAAGATTTAATATTATTTATAATCTTTCCCGAGATGGCCAGCGCAGATCGTGTAGGACAAAACAATGTGCGCTTGCCGATTCGAACCGGCGACTTATAATGACAATGCCCGACCTCTTACCGACCGACTGCGCTATCAAGCAGGGTTTAGAGGATCGATAGATATCAGCTATAAGTGTTAGGGTCGAACGGTGGGTCCTCTTTCGCTTTCCTACGGAAGCACAGACTGTATATTTTAAACATATACGATTTATACTTATTTTGAAATTGAACTACTTATTCTTCAGTAGACCAGATGAATATTTTTATTAATATTTCCCTGGAAGTGGCCAGCGCCGATTTGTTGGAAAAAAAAAACATTGCGCTTGCCGGATTCGAAATGGCGACCTTCGTATTACATCAACGACGCCCTAACACCGACTTAGCATACTCACGCAGAGCTGGTAATGAGCGATATACTACGTGATTCAAAACAAATTGTGCAAGGCATTAAAGATTACTCTTGACCTTAAGCAATCACATATCATGGTTTGTTGTGTTTTATCAAACACATCTAATAAACTTCCAACTGTTGAAAAAAGAAGAATCATTAAATAATAAGCCCTGAGATTATTACCACATCTGTAAGCTCACACCCTTTTTTTTGTTTTTCGCCATGCCTATGGATTTACCACAGTACACTTGTTTTGTGAGTGTGTACATCTATCAATAATAATGCCCTTTGTCAACTTAAATGCTACTTTTGCTTGATTAGTTTCAACTACGTATGAATCAATGAATTTATTTATATAATGTGACAATCTTATATGACGAATCCTAACACCATTCAATTCACTTGTTGGCAGAGGCACGGAACAAGATCTCCCATTGTTTAGGATATTGCAAAGAGTTCATTCCTTTAATGGTCATAACTTGTATCTATACCTGATTACAGTAGTAGGTGAAAACCATTTTCATTTACAACAATCAGTATTTAATTGGTTGAGATTGGGTGTGGCATTAAATTCTTTGGACGATCAATTGGGCTATTCATAGATCATTAAACAAATGGCAATTGTCATCATTACTTTCGTAATGCTATGCCCCCTATACATAAAATTGACGTATTCTTGCTTACTGTGTAAATCCCATTGTGATTGAAGGGGAAAGAGGGGTGTGATTACAAATTGGTGGTCATAGCTGGCTTATTTTTTTAATCATTTCTTCATTTTTTTTTCAACATTTTGAAGTATATTAGATTTTTCTTCTTTATTAAAACAACAACAAAACTTTGATCAGTGACTTTATCAAGGTCAGTTCATCTGCAGCCATTGCCCTTTTTTTTTGATTCAGGTATATATATCTAAGTGTTAGGTCGAAGGGTGTCCTTGCGCGGCCTATCGGATAGCTCTGTATAGACCTTACATAGCCAGCCATGTTGTGGACAAGATAGACGCATCCCAGTACACATACATTCACCTGTCAATGATTCCCTGTGCAACGCTTAACATGGATAATTGACACTTAATGTATTATAGTCCGGGAAGTTGGTATCTTGTCTACCAACATGCTGCTGGCTGACATCATATTGAATACGGTCTATATTTAACATATAACGATGCATGTAATACGAGGTCGGCCGTTCATCCCCAGCGCACATGTTTTTTTCATACACTATCGTGCGCTGGCCAGCTCCAGAAAGATAAAAATATATACATCCCTTGTCTCCTGAGACTAAGGAGTAATTTCTCTCCCTAGATATTTCTTAAGACCCTGTTTTTCTATGAACTTCAAGTCACACACGTCCATCACGCTGATAACTCACCATGCCTGCAACTTCAATAATGTCCCCATGATGACCTCCAAAGACAGCATTTGTCATACTTCATTCTGCTAATAAGACATCTTATTGGAATAGATATTTGTTTTCTTTTTAACACACAACCGAGAAAAAAATCCCTTTCATTTGTTCTTCTTCCAGGTCTTTTGCTGAGGGGGTTTACTACACACACCTCTGGTGCTAGCGCTATTCAGCTGGTTTCTTCCCAAATACCTAAATATGAGCTAATACCATCAGGTGTCCAGTGCTCGGGGATATGTCTACAGTGCTGAATCAAACCTATACTTTCCTCCCCATTCAAACAAGCAACCACCACGATGTCCCTTGTGCGCTGTTGTCAGGGTTTTTCAAATAGGGGGCACGTGGCATTGGCCCCGCTAAAAGACCTGTCCGCAGGTTGGACCCGTGAATATTTATGGCTAACCGCATGGTGTGAGCCTATCATGGACTGGCAGTGAAATTGGTTTGTGTAGATCGAAACCCTCAGGTTGTCCCCGGCAGTAGTGATAATCAGAATGGTGCACTTTTTCATTGAAGCCGTTGCATGCTGGAAACTTGCCCTTCGCACATATGTTACGGCTATGAGCTTACAATGTGTTGTGTGTACCCTGTAACGAAAAAAGAGAGATATTAAATAAATGCAGGAAAGAGAAAGAAAGAAGAAATAATAAAGAGAAAGAAAAAGAAAGAAAGAAAGAAAGAAAAAGAAGAAAGCAAGAAAGCAGAAACAGAAGCAAGAAAGCCAAGAACAAGAAGAAAGAAAGAAAGAAGAAAGAAAAGCAAAAAATAAAAAAAATAAAAAAAATAAAAAAAAGATTCCTGACTATTTTGTTTTCAATTAAACATTTTTTCCCATTTTTCCATAATTAAAGTACCTATCGGCGAATAGCAACATAGGTCTAGTAGATTTAGAATGAATGGCAGCAAGTATTTAGTATCATCTCATTTCCGTGTAAATGATGACGTCATTATACATATTTATTTTTTTTAAATATCATTTATTGAACAAATAAAACAATCACAATATATTTGTTGGAACACAATGTGACTATCCAGAGCATATTGACATTCATAACAAACGGTCGCCTATTAGTGTCCCAAATTACCTACACATTACTGATCTCACATTGTTCATTGTGGCACTGTATCATTCACTTGTGACGGGAAGTTTGACCTATAGAGCGTGAAGTTTGACATATAGAGCGTGAAGTATAGATCGTCGTCAGATTTGTACATCGACGTGACGTGATGCTTGACCAATAGAGCGTGAAGTTCGACCAATGGAGCGTGAAGTTCGACCAATAGAGCGTGGAGTTTGACCAATAGAGCGTGGAGTTCGGCTTGTAGAGCGTGCAAACTCGTATTTATGTCCGCTCTGGCATTCCATACACATGTCAACTCATCTATAGGGTATTCTAAACCAACTTGTTGTACAGTGCCTGGAAATGGGGCTAATTGGGGGTAGGTAGTAAATCATATTAAAAGTACATCGAATTCGGTATCAAATTGAAGGAAATTTCATATAGATTACTGACTGGATTTGGGGTAATTTTTGCACATTTTCATTCATGGTAAAAGATAAAGACGTAAAAGTTTTCGTGTATGTTTCTATAAGAAATAGGGCATTCAAATATAAGGATTTCTCTTATTCAATTTTTAACTCTACCAAATAGTTACTGACGGGGTAGATTTTTCATAATCCTATAATCTGTAAATACCAAATAATGTTGCATCTATTATACGAAATCAATTGTATAATAAAATGTGTGGACTATATTCTACTAAACATAGTTATATTGGAAAATATAACAAATGATATGTATGGGAAAATATAAAAAAATATGGGAAGTTTGTAAGTAATGTAATAAAAGTGTAGAGATAAAGATAAAAAGAAACGAGTCGAAAGTGTATTTATTTTAGCACAAAATGAAAAGGTAAACTTCCGATTTTAAAAAGAATGCAGTATCGAATGCCAGGTGAAGTTGTGTGGAAACACATAATAAAATGAACATAATGCTAATAACAATCTTGATATGGCGTCTAATGCAGAGGCCTCTAGGCACTTCACATAGAAAAAAAAAACAAGTATGCTACTATTAAAACGACAGGTATAAGAACAATAGATAAAATTCTAATGCGAAAACAACTATGATATACATCAATTATACACAATATTATAATAACCTAAGAAAATAATTTAAGAACATATACACCTGAATCCTAAAAACAACTAGCCTGGGCAATCGGATTATAGGAAGGTAGAGAACGAGAAAGAGAAAGAAAGACAAAAAAATCACAATATTTAAGAACAAGTCGGGAAGCTGAATCTTGGTCAATTCTCTTTCTGGGGTGGAGTTGCAATAATCCAGCCTAGATGTAACAAAGGCGTGGACCAATCTGATGGTGGATTTTTCATCAAGGTATTGTCGAAACTGTCCATTTCCTAATTGAGAGCCAAGCAGCTTAGTGATGATTCTGAGATGACACCAAGGTTCCGTGCCATCTTGTTGAATTTACACCAAGATCTAATGTCTACAATGCATGCTTCCCTTCCCCGAGGGTGGTAGAGCTGGGTGTCATCAGCATAAACAACAGATTGAATACCATGGGCAGTGATGATATCATGTAGTGCAGTGGGGCACTGAAGAAAAAGAAGTTAATATGTCCAGTAACAGAGCCCTGTGGGACTCCACAATCTACCGCCACAGCGTCTGACGAAGCACCTCTGACTGATATAGATTGAGTTCGGCTATCTAGGTATGCAGAGAACAAACGTAATGCTTTCCAGTTATGTCAAACCGCTCAGTAAGACGGGTTAATAGCTGTTTGTGATCTATCGTGTCAAAAACGGGGTTGAAGCCCATGCAGTTAAACTAGCACAGCCTATCTTTTGTCAAGTGCAGTCAAGGTGTCATTCTGTGCCCGTAACAATGCATTCTCCGTACTATGATATTGCCGGTAAACTCAACTGACATGGAGAACATTATCCATGAGATAAGTCTGCAAACTGATCCGCTGTTACTCGTTCAATCACCTTTCCAAGAAATGCAATATTGGATATAGGGCCGTTGAGAGGCCGTTAGTGTCCAAGCCAGCATTTCTTCACCAGCAGGATGACAGACGCATGCTTGAGAGCTTGATGATATACGCCCGAAGATAAAGAAAAGTTTGCAATCCATGTTATGTCTGGTAACATATCATCTAGACATAGTTTTAAGAAACCGACTGGTAAAGGGTCTTAGGTCTCAAAAACAAAATGAAATTTCTTTAAATTGCTCGCGACTTTAACGGCGCTGGCACATTTTTACAAACAATGAAATATACATATATTACACATAAAAATAACATACCCCAAAACAAATCAACAAATGTGTCTATTACATGAATATCATAGATTGCACTCATTGATATTAATAAACCTATTAAAACCACAAAGGACACAGACCGGTCAAACAGGGTGCATGTTGCCGTGGGAATAAAATCCAGCGTGTGTTTTCTTGTGTTAAACATTTCCGTCGCCTGCTGATTAAATATCGCCGGAGCCATTCATTATAAAATGTCTAGATGATATAGTATAATGCCATTGAAATAATGTGCTCTGTTTAAAACACCCATTTGTTATTCAAGATTGTTGAGGCTATTATTTGGTTCTTAAAAATGCAGTCAGAATGTTCCTTTGTCACCTTGTATGCTATTGTGAACACATCGTCGAGGTTGGTGTACTTTGCAAGCGATACTGCAGAATTTGACAGCATGAATAACATTGCTAACTTGATAAGTTAACAAATATATCAGGGATATAATGGTTTCACACCAACGAATAAGTTACCATTGGTTTATGTACAAAATGGCAATAATTAAAACGTACATTTCTCATCAACGAAGCGACTCATTCGCTTAAATTATGCATTACCTTGGATTGCTAGACCTTTGCAATCTCATTCAGCAAGAAGAATCCGTAAGTTGACCACGGATTTTTCGAGCTACTGAAGCATGAAGACAACAATGAGTTCCGATCCCCTCTGAAACTGTGGCTTCTAGTCAAAATATTCCTATGGGGTGGGTGTAAAATTAATACTGTAATTACTCAGTAGTAAGCCTCGCGCACTTTTTTTTCTTGATATTGTGCTGATTTGTATCTTTAAAATAATTTCTAACACAAAATAAGTCCCAGAAATTTCCAGTTTCTACTATTTTTCCATTTTAACTTTTTTACCTTTTTCCTAAACACTTTTCGGCAAGAGGGAGCCAGACCAGATCGATTTAGTGATGTGGAATCTAATGAATACTTCTTGATTAAAGTGAAATATATCATTAAAACATCTTTTCTTATTTGAAGTGGGACTGTAATAGCCGGGGGTAGGCCTACTCTGATTTGGTTTGGTCGGTGATGTGCGGCTGAGGACTTGAAACCGGGGCTCGAAACCCTCAATCATGTAGCATTTTCTCAGCCTAAGGGTCATTTGGTAGAAAAATACAAATTTTTAAGGATTTTGTTTCAAATAACACTGTTATGAGGCAGTTTTTGAGAAATAGGACCCATGTCTAAGGATTTCTCATCAAAAAAAAACGCCCGTGTCTAATGATTTCTCAGCCATATGGATAAATGCAGTCAGGTACAAACATTGCCAGGTTAAAATTTAATACAAAATTAATAACTAAAAAACAATTGAGATAAAAAATGAAAATTAAAGTAACAACAATTTTACACAAATAAGATGACAAAATAACTAAAGATAACTAAATGAAAATAAAAACAGATATTAAAAATGAAAACGATTTTTCGAAATTAACAAATCTCTATCTCTAATACGATTTTTAAAAATGAATAAAACAAAAAAAATATGCCATGCTAAGTTAAAAAATAAAAATTATATTTAAAAGAAATCATATTAACAACTAAATAAAAACAAAAAACAAAAGTATTAAATCAAAATAAATACAAATGAACACAGGCCGTAATTAGGTTTTTTGGGGAGGAGCAATTTTTTTAAAGGAGACTTTGCCCCAAATTCGAAGCTAATTGGGCAAAAGTGTGTTTCTGGGCATTTTTTGTACCAGTCTACCCTGCAGGAAGAAGTTTGCCAATGGGGCAGATGCACTTGAGTGTGCTTGGTGCTCTCTTAACATCTATTAACTTCATATGCCTCGTACTCTTTTAAAAACGTGGTGGCTTTTTACGTTTTCATTTATTTTTGTGAACATCAAATAGCTATCAAA
>JAMKCH010040285.1:0-13878 GCA_023653785.1 Ophioderma brevispina
CAGATATTTTGTTCACAAGCTAACAACACAACACATGACGACGCAGACACCGACAACACACGGATCATGCTGCCATATGGTCTTTCCTATCAGACGACCTAAAATAGTGTTCAGATAATTTAATAACATGTATGCACTGTAGTTTTTGTGTCATCTAGTTGGGAGATGGTTTTATTTTAGACGTACTAAATAAATACTGTTGCAATTTGTTACAAAATGTACCTTTTGGCTGGACTATACAACGGGGGAATATTTTTTTTTTATATATAAAATAAGCTATAAAGAACACAAATTTGTTTTTGCCGCCTCAGCAATTTGAGGGATTTTTAAAAAATTACCAGCATTCAAATAATGTTTAGGTTTTTAATAATTTAGCAAATCTTGTATGATGCTATATGAATTTATTATTCCAATACAAGTTTTACCTGAAACTATTCAGGTAAAGTTAGTGCATATTCAAAGGTGCTTGTTCCGCTTTATGTCTATTGTGTTCGCTACTTGATATGAGAGCCTGGCACTTGCACATACGCCCCATCAAGTACCGTGGGAAACAAACTTGCGGTTTGGATGGTAGAAGCAATAATGCACATTGCAAAGTCCTATTCAATACTGTGCTGATATTGGTGGTTAACCACTAATTCGTTGTTTTTTTGTTTATATCTTGGGAATGACATGGATTTGAAGGCTCAAATTTCAGGACGACAATGAGAAAATACGGCCTTTCATATGATATCAAAATCGATACTACTTCCATGAAAATCAGGGGGGTCCCAAAGACGATCAGAACACGCACCTTTAAAGTGAAAGTGCATACCAAATTGTGACATGCACAAACACACACCCTCACACACACAATAATAATAATAAAATAATACTTACTTGATGGGAAAGAGGGAGACATGTGCCCTGGGTGCCATCTTAAAAGGTACTAATCTAGATCGATTCTCCCTTCAAGTGCTGAAAGTCATAATTTTTGCCATGCATTTGAATGACCACTTAAAAGAATTAAATTCACCTTGATTACAAGTGATCCATGGATCACTCAGTGTCACCTGGGCAAATTTCACACAATGCCTCGTAAACCCATCTTAAAAGTCAATGCTCGCAATAATATGCCCCTCATTTCTAATGGTAACTTACTATGCATTTGCTTGCGATGGGTCGTACGGTGGGTTGAAATCTTTGTGAAATCCACACTTATGCGGCAGATTGCAAGCTGTCATGCGCCAACTTATCCATCTTCACAATTTTGACAATAATGGCTTAGAACCGTTGGATGTGACATTTGACCCTCAACATAATCAGATTCCCATATATGCTTTCTAATGGTAACTTACATTGCATTGTTGCGATGGGTCGTACGGTGGGTTGAAATCTTTGTGAAAATCCCCACTATTGCTCAGTTGCAAAGCTGTCTGCACACTTAGCCCCTCGCACAATGTTGACAATGGATGGCCTTAGACCTTGGAATGGAAACCTTAACATCAACATAAACTCGATTCCCATATTGCATCAATGACCCCAAATTTTTCCCTGCAATTGGACTTCACACTTTTCAATGGCCAAAATCTCTTCACATAAATTTTTAAATCTGGACCAGAAGGGCCATTACATGTAGGCCATACAGAATAGACACCTGTTAGTGTGGCACATAAAACATTCCTATACTCCCTCGCTACTCCTCCGCAAAGTGTCAGAGTTATTTACCTTGCCCTCCGACCTGACATGGCACAAACCCACGAAGTGAAATCCCGGTTTATTGTTGTTGAGTAGGTTTGCCCTCCCCCATTGGTTAATCGCGCATGCGGCTAACCATAGTCTCCGCCTCTTATGCAAATATTGCGGCACGTGCGTCCGACCTCTGAATGATTCTGCACAGCAGTGTAGGAGGCAATGTTGTGCACTCCTCCATGCAATTCTTTGAGGAATTGGGGATGGGGCTCCCATTCTGTGTCCACCCGGTGGGCCCCAAACCAGGGGCTTACCGAGGCAATCGACCAATTGGGAGCAAACAGATTTGGGCTACAAGGTGACCCGGTTGGGGTGGGGGGCACTCCGCATATGAAATGGATATGGATGGACTGTCACCTTCCAAACACAACGGGCATTCGGTGAACAGAGGATGGGAAAAATAGTGTCTTTGGGCGATAGATATCCAAATTTCCCCCAATACATAGGGGTTTTTCACAGGTTCTCAAATTTGCAAATTTCCCCCAAAATTGTTTTTATTTTTTGCTTTTTTTAAGTTTTTTATTTTTTTCTTTCCAAAATTTTCTAATAGAAGTCTGTTTCAAAATGCCCCCCAAAAATAGGGTCTGTTGGTGACAGTGGTAAATTTTTCAAAAAATATGGGGTCCTTTGGGTGAGGTTTTTCAAAAAAATTATAAAAAATATGGTGTCTTTGAGGACCGGTGCTGAAAAGGGGGGGGGGGGGTCTTAAACACATTACATACTGCACTTCCAAGTGGAGTGCCCCCCTGCCCCCAGGTGACCTGCTTTGAGGAGTTTTCCATACTTGTGTCTCCTCTCCCCATCCACCACATACCAAGTGTCTAGCAAATTGGGATCGATTGGGGGGGGGAGCATTTCAAAATTCACAGGGTTTTAAATAATATATTGCATAACAGTTTTTTATGGGTCTTTCAGTAGCCTGACCCATCTGATACTTTTTTCTGACACACCTGTGAATTCGGAAACCTTTCATGGAACTAAAGCAACAGGTTTATTCCTTTAACATTGTATGCATGTTTAACATTGTAGGCCTATTAAATTGAAAGTGTCTAGTGTAACATTTTTCCCCTTTCTAGCCTGTTTCATGATCAAGTTATATTGATCATTCAGAAACGTTTACCTACATTTCCCGACTTGTGGACAGGTCCAAAATTTTTTAATGAGGTGACACATTTTCTGAAACCCATTGATAATGCCCGTTTTAGAAATATGAAAATATCAATTACATTCATACACCATCGTATTTCCAATCCAAATATCCATCAAGAATTACCCTACTCCTCCCCTGTTACCTAGCCAAGAGCATTCCAGTCTGCACTTAAACCCATTATAAATGCCCTTTATAGAAATATGAAATATTCAATTACATTATACGCATCTTAGTGTCCAATCCAAGTAGTCCTCAAGAAGTACCTCACTCCTCCCTGTGACCTACCAATGAGCACTCGCCAGTATGCACTGAACCCATTATAAATGCCCTTTATAGAATATAGAAATAGGCATTTACATTATACGCTCTTAATTTCCATCCAAAGTGTCCATCACGAAGCACCCTCACTCCTCCCTGGGACCTAGCCACTGAGTAGCCAGTATGCAATTGGCGCACTCCATAAGTAGATCACTATAGAGGGTGTGTGGTGCTTCTAATGGACTAAGCTTACGGGCTTTGGAATTAAATTATAACGCATCTTATTTCCAATCCAAGTAGCCATCAAGAAGCACCCTCACTCCTCCCTGTGACCTAGCCCCCCGAGTACGCCAGCATGCATTGGCCCACTCCATACCGACTTACCATTACCTTATACGCCATCTTATTTACAATCCAAAGTAGTCCATCAAGAAGCACCCTCACTCCTCCCTATGACCTAGCCACTGAGTACGCCAGCATGCATTGGCCCACTCCATAGGTGTATCACTATAGAGGGTGTGTGGTGCTTCTAATACACTAATGAGGCTGAAACCCATTATAAATGCCCTTTTAAGAAATAATGAAACTTTGGAATTACATTATTAAATGCCATCTTATTTCCAATCCAATAGTAGTCCATCAAGAAGCACCTCGCCCATGGGACTAGCCACTGAGTACGCCAGCATGCATTGGCCCACTCCATAGGTAGATCACAGATAGAGGGCGTGTGGTACCTTTAGATGACTAATCCAAAGCTAAAGGCCACCCAGCTCAGTGGACTATGCAATATGCATAATTTTATAAAGCTTAAAGGTCCATGGGCCCGATCGCTAATAGCCTCGTCCGCAAGAACCCAAGATTTTACGGAAAGTGGTAGAAAGTTGGTATCAGAAGAAAGGTACTCTTTTTCTTCATTACCCTGTGAATCCTTCGGGATAAGGATGTTTGGTTGGAAGATACGAGCGAAATGTATCCATTTTGGTCGACCCCAACCCCCAATTACTTTACACAGTACTCTGGGTAACAAAATCACGTTTTTAGCCTCTCACATCAAAACGGATTGAAAGCTCAGCGCGAACTTTACAGATACGGTTTTGGGTGAAGGCATTATATCAAGGTGAAAATTGTATACTTAAATCGGACCATCCCCTTTAAACAAACAAATAAAAAATTTTTAATTTGACCATGACTAAAATTACATTGACTTTTTATTTATTTCATTTTCCACAAGGTTTAAACACTATGAGCTATAATACGCTCATCCACTGAAGACAAAGTTCAGTGAGCTCTACATGTTATGCATTTACAGGAATTGACCTTGTGTGTTCTGGGTATCAGAAATCATACTCCAAAACCAGTGGGCATAATTTTCTTAATACACTAGTGAATGGAAATTACTGACCTGTGCCACAGGAATTGAGACTATCTTGGCTCAGAATGAAATGACAGCTTATTCCTTTTTAAAAGTTAAAAGGTGCAGCAAGAGATTCAAGGCATTCATATAGTGTCATATGTAGTGATTTCATATAGATTAGACACACAATAGATTTCTTGTATTTATAGAAATGTCTTAAAAGTGAAAACAAAAGGCGATTTTGAGTTGCTAATTTTAAAATATAACATAGGTTAAATTTCTTATTTGCTCCAATACAAAAATAAAAGAAATAGTTCTCAGTTTAATCCTTTGAGAAGGGGATATTTTGAATGAAAGTGCAAAAATCAAGATTTTGCAGATTATTAGGTAACCTGATATGCAAACTCTCTTGTTGCACCCTTAAAGGTGCAACGAGAGATTTCACAAAGCATATGTCCCTAAAATGTGAACATTCTGACTTTTGCACTAATGTAAAGTTTTCTATCAAAAGTATACCCATGTGAAATAATTAAGCTGAGAATCATTTCTTTGGTACAAAAATTGTGAATTTCTAATTTACTATAGGAGCAAATACTAAATTCAGCATGTTTTTATAATGAAATTAAGAAAATCAAAATCACCTTTTTTCATTTTCAAGGTATTTCTGTAGCCAAATACAAGGTAAGAGCTGTAAGAAATCTACATATGGTCTTATCTATATCAAATCACTCCATGACACAATATATGGATGCGCCAAAATCTCTTGTTGCACCTTTAAATGGAATACAATTGCACAATGGCTAAATGTAATGAAAACAAAACTCAATCTCCTTGTTTAAAAGATGGAACACGACTAGTTTATGTAGCCACATTGAAATATCAACAGTTATACAATTAATGTTCAAAGTAATAACAGCACATCTTACGAGCGTCCCAATTTTTTTTAAAATTGTGATTTTTGTACAATTCCATCGGTAAAGGCTAGTAAAAGCTGTGAATGGTAAAGCTCAAACTTGTCTATGAAGGAATTTTTTAATTAGGATAATTAATATTGTATACTGATAATAATTCAGTGGCTGCTGGAAACGTCCTTCCAATATGAAATAGCAAGGAAATAGCACCATGTATGTGTCTATGCTCATCCTTTTCCATAGGTACAGGCAATTTAAGTCAAAGGTATAGGTCATTTTTGAGAGGTGACACTATTTCACAATGGACGACTGAAATTTGGCATCTCCAGCCCACTGTTAAATTACAATCGGGGATCTCGATTCTAGTTATAAAATCACTGATGACAAATCTGGGGTTCTTAGTGGAAAAGGGGTAAAGGACTATGTGGCTGAGAAGGGTATAATTTTCAGCCGTCTTTAGGAAAATGATTGGTCTTTTTTTCTTGAAAATGGTATAAGAAAGGGTTGCATTTTGCAAGTGTATTTGTACATTGCCATTCATCAGGTATGAAGAATACATCAAACCACAAATGTGAAAAATAGTGCTGCCAGAATGGCTAAAAATACATTTTAACAGTTAGTTTTCTCTCAGCTTCCACAATCTTGTTCAAAATTGTTGGAACACTTTGTGCAAATTTGGTTCCCGCCCCTCATTTCAATGTTGCATGAGCACGACACACTTGGGCAATCTTGCTCCATATTATTTTCAACACTGACTTGGGAGGGGACGGGGAGGGGGAAAGAAAGTTATTGTTACAATGCGTTCCAAGCCTATATCTCTTGCATAGCTGCCAATATTAACAAGTGTTCCAAGGACTTGTTCCAAAGATTGTAGTTACGAAATCACTTTGGTGAAAAATCTGGGGGGTAAGGGACTATGTGGTCAAAAGAATATTTTCGCCCTTTAGGAAGAATGATTGGTTCCTTTTTTCTTGAAACTTGGTATAAGAAGGGTTGCATTTCGTTGCAGTGTTATTTAACATTGCCATGTCATTCAGGTATAAGATACATGCAAACCACACCACGAATTTGAAAAATATTGCTGCCAGAACGGCTAAAAATAATATTTTAACATTAGTTTTCTCTCGCTTCTAGTTCGTGGGCTTCACAACCAAAACCCTCCACCAAGCATGTTTTGTTCTTTGCCCCAGAGTAGTTGCTATTTTGTGTCCCCTTTCTTCAAGATCCTCCCCTGATATAGGAAGTATTCATAATTCACAAGATGACAATAAATACTGTAAAGCTGATGTCAAGATATCATTAGCACAGGTAGAAGGGTAGCTAAGTTAATGTCACAGGTATAGAGCCCCGGGGGGTCTCAACTTTGGTTTGGGTAGGGACGTGCCTCCGCGACTCAGGAAGTAGGACCCATAGCTATACCATTTTTTGCCAAAAAAGGGACCCATAGCTATACCAGAGATGCAAATTTTGGGCCAAATTTAACCCAAATTTGCCATTTTCACCACAAAATTTTGACATTTTAAGCAAATTTGGACAAGTTGGTCTTCATGATTGAGGACATTTGACATTTCCAACAAAGTTTCAGAATGTTGAAAACGATCCATTGCTATAGAAACAAAAGGGGTCTTGATATACCAGAAGGCTGACAATAGTAACCGATGTCTGTGGCACGCCCCTGTATGGTCAATTTGTGTTGAGAACCCCCCCCCCCCCCGTATCGAGATGGGGCCTGGTCAAAATTTTTAAAGCTTAAGTTTAAGGATGGGTAGCAAATCTGTCATTTTGGATTTTTTTGGGGGTAGTGGTTCAAACCCCTGACCACATATCCCTATCCACCAGAAATGGGACTTTTCGGGCAAATCTCTGTGATAATATGCACTTTTTGAGCATTGCCATTTGCGTATAGTTTGCTAGATAACTATCAACCACTGTGCAAACATATCAAAAATTTATTTTGAAAATTGTGGGCACTCTTAAAAATGTGCTGTATTGGCTTTAAGAGTGCCCTGGTTCAAATATGTGACCGATCACGGACAGGCAGTAGTCGAAGTGGTCTGTTGCAGAAACTTATTTCACCAGAGCCCAGCTAAAAATTCTCATCCACACAAATCCTAAAAATGGAAAAGATAATTACTAAAGGACCCTAATCCTCCATAAAAACATATGTGCTTAGCACTTAAGCGGCACTGGCACATTGTCAAAAAAATCTGAATTTCTTTTCTTTTTCTTCAATTTGCTCCAAATGTAGTCTAGGCCATTGGCAGAATAGAGTTACATTTTACACATAAAATACCATCTTAAAACAGATAGGATGTAAAGAGGTTAAAGACCATCCAGGTAATTTGTAGGCTAACTTTTTTAGTTTGTCCATGACTTAATCACAAATGTGTAATATTACATGAATATCATTGACTCGTAAACCATTGATATTGAAAACCACACACAATGGTCCAGACCGCTCAACAAGGTAGCAATTCTGTGGGAAACGTGCCATACTGGCGTGTGTTTTCTTGTTTTCCCCTCGTCGGCCTAATTAATGTTCGCCGCGACCATTAATTTAAAAAATCGTTCCTGTTTTACCTCTAAGGACCCTGATTTTGATCTTAATCATTTTCAGGTGAGGGGCTAATGTTTGTAAAAGCTTTACAACATGCGAAAATATCAATTTCGAAAATCTTGATGGTGCACTATTTTTTCAAATGTGCCCAGTGTCTCTTTAAAGTGCTTGTTTCCAATTTATGTCTATTGTTTCTCCACTGATATGAGAGCCTGGCATTGTACATATGCCCCATCAACTACCGTGAAAAACAAAGTTGTGGTTTTGATGGTAGAAAGCAATAAGCATTTGCAAAGCCTTATTCAATACTAGGCGTATATTAATGGTTAAACCATTAAATGTCAGTTTTTTGTTTACAACATCTTGGGAATGAAATTGGATTTGAGGCTCAAATATCACATGACAACAATGAGAAACTATGACCTTTCATCTGAATCACTCAAACTATACTATTCTGGGCAAATAAGGGGGCCCCAAATACGATCGGAACACGCCTTGTTTAAAGTATTGTTGTTTGCACTTAATCTATCTGCTTATTGAGCATGAAATTTCACAGACTACACAGACTCCACTAATGATACACTCATCCCAAATACCTATCCATTTACACTCTCAGTTATGGGATTAAGATGGTATATTAAAATATTTAGAGTGGCTCTGGCGAATGAAGTCATTTGTAACAGACAACTTCAGTATCTCCCTTGATTTCCGTGCAGTGAAAATATGGAAGTACATTCTTCAAGCGGCAGAATGCATCACATTTCAACAAATAAAATTTCATTGCCCATGAAAACATTTTTATATTTGTTTTATGTAACTTGTATATGAATTATTTTTTCTGCTCAAACCCGGCTTTATCGTGCAATTCCAAGAGTTAGAATGTGTGCCTGCATCATCAATGTATGAAATATGAATATTCCATTCTTCAAGCTGAAGGAGAGTTGAATGGAGAACTTCTTTTATTGCATTTTTCGACCACGTTTTTTCTGCAAATTTTTCTTTTTCCCTTGATCCGTAAAAATGTTAAAATCTCCGAAACCTTTAAAAAAAATGTGGTAAAATGTGAATTTTACACCATGTGATCAGGAATCTGAAATCTGAGACAAACTTGTTTTTCTTGGTTAAGTTATATAACTCAAAATATCATATGACCTCTATTAATTAATCATGTTACAACAAACAGCTGCAATCATATAAACATAAACAGTACCTGCTCCAATATGAAAAATCTGCCACCAGTTTTATGAGTAATTTTTGTTTTATATACCTTCAATATCTATAATCTTAAATATGATTAACAATTCTACAAAACATACTCCTTTGCTTCTAGGTGGTATTGGATTGAGGGGGGTTCCATTTGAACTCCATACTCCCTAGAAATTTACACCTATGATACCGATCTTGATTGGCTCATTAACAAGACCAAGCTGAGAATTACACTCTGAGTAACCAATCAAAAATAGTGCTTCCTATCTATTGTAATCACCGATTGGGGTACCTAAATCCTCTAAAGGGTTGGTTTTTGGACTTCAATCAAATTTATTTTTGGCCTATGACCCACCCCCCCAAAAGTTGGTTTCCCGTAGTCCCAACTGCATTTGATTGTTGGGACATTTCAAGTGCATTTTATTTTTTTTTTTATTTCATGACCTGAGAAAATTTTTTTTTGGATAAAAAATATCCAAGGTAGAAAATTTAATTATTGTTAAAAATATAAAATGACCCACATTTGGATTTTTTATTTCTTTTAATAAAATATCATTTGCACCTGACTGAATACTATTTGGGGTGATTTGAGTCCCATCTAAGGACTTTTTTTAAATAAAAAAACAGTGGTTTTGGGACTAACCTATAGGAATTTATTTGGTGGCCTAAAAATATATCATATATAGTAAATAGTTTTACATATATAAACTAAAGTGTTATTATATTATCGTGAAATAACAACTCTTCATATATAGTTCAAAATTAATATATTATTTGAACAATAAGAAATACATTGAAGTAAAACAAATATTGTTTAATGTTTCCAACATTACAGAAAAATATAAGCTCTCTTTAATTTTAAAGGCATTTTACCATTAATTTTAAAGCAGTTTACTACCCATTTTCTCATTCTAACTAATTTGTAGTAAGTTCAGAAAATGACTTAAATCTTTGCAATCTTTCGCTCTGTATATTTTTACACAAAAATATGCATTATGCTTATTTTTAAAGTAGGCCAAGACCTTTTAATGCATGTGCACATGATCCACAATTTATTTAACGAATAAGTCTTCATGTGTAGTACGTACACTAGTAATGCCAGAATGTTTCTCTAACTACTATTACTTTAATGTCCCAAGTGGTTTTCTTCGATTCAGCCTCACTCAAATAAATCTCACTACAAATAATAATGTACTCAAAGGGATATTTACATTATATATTTATATGATCCAATACAAAATCCTAATCCCTTTATATACAAAATGTGGAGTAAAAATCTGAAATTTACATAGATATTTTTATAAAATTATTGGCATTTAACTCTGTTAATCCAGGGGTAGGCAAATGACCACCTTTTCAGGACGAGTAGATTCTATGGCCATTTTTGCTGCTTAACATAATCTGGCGAGCCATTTGATATCACCTGCATTTTTGGCCTGATACCATGGATTTTTAAAATTGGCATGTTTAACGGTCCCATGGTACCGTATTTGGGACAATTTAAGACATTACTTAGTCAAAAGCAACAAATTATTTTGTCAGAAATGCACTACACAGAGGCCTGTATTCCAGAACTTGTTTAGGCTACACGTGACTTTTTAGCTTTCCGTCAGCGTTTAAAGAGGCGCTACACCAACTGGACGAGAATGATATGCGCCATTGCCGTTGTCAATTATACAGTGCAATGAACCGTGCACTGGAGCAAACACACACTAAAACACTTCGTAAACTTGCCCTGCACATAGTTTAAATTTTCGATTAATTTTGGCAGAGTTAAAAAATTACGTTTCACTTTAAACTCCTTTCCTGAAATTGCGTTTACTTAAGCGATATGTTTATCTCTCATATAAGAGCCGGATCGCTGAGCTTAAAACCTGCTAAACCTTTATGATCGGGCAGGATTGTTTGTATGGTTCAATTAAAAAATTGCAAAAGAAAATGAATTACTGATTGGTGGCTGAATTGCAAAGGACGCCATTTTCACAAACATGTGTTGTTGGGAGCGCAAAGTAGTGATAGAACAGCATATGCCGTATTCTTACAAATGGACACTAAGAAGGGTCATTGTACTAATAATAACAACACATTACAACAATTCCAAACTAACATGGTATCCTAGGCCCCCATAGAATCTACTGTCTAAATAGAGAATTGAAAACAAAGGCTGATATCTGAAAGGGAGTCTACCTTTAGACCAAGGTTTAAGCATGGTTAGTCCGACCTGAGTGGACCTTTTGTTTCCCTTTCAACATGCTCTAAAAATGCAACTGAACAGTTGAAAAAAATCCTCCAGATGACTTTCTGGCCCATCCATATGGAATCTTCTCATCTGTTACATTTTAACTTTCACGTATTTGAAAGAACAAAGGTCCACTCATGTGGTTTTAAACCTGGTCTAAAGTTGACTCCCTTTCAGCCTACCAGCCAGTTGGTTTTATGCCATGTTCGTGTATTCCTTCCAACTTGCAACTTTTACATTCTTTACAAACATAAGTATACAATTATTAACATATACATAATATACAGCAGTAACTGTAGCCAACTGACACCTTTTATCCAAAAGAAACTTGTTTAAAAACATAATTATTAAAGGTCTGATGCAGACTATGTATAGTTTGTTCACCGTTTCTATGCCTTGTGTTTTTCTCTGTCCGTTCTTCTCCGCCTCTTCACTATCTACAATGTTTAAGAACATATTATATTATATTACTTATATTATATAACACAAAAAACATTTCTGCCTTTGATTGGTGGCTGCTGTAATCTTATACGTCATAAAATATTAAGGCCCGTTCCCCCCAAATTTCAACAGAGGGGAAAAAGTTTCCCATTAAAATTACCTTTCCCCCATCACAGGGACATACTGGTTTTTATGGGAGCTTTTTTCCTTGCATTGGTACTCTTGGCATCGTCCATCGCCTCACATTGGTTGATCTGACGCAATCAGCGACCCGAGCACCTTTGACACGGCAGCACTCATTGCTGGATCTTCTTCTTGATATTTGAATGTTTTTCATTTTCGCTGCTGGGCATCGTCTTTTGAATATTTTTTAACTTAGCGTTTTAACTTTTAAATTGATATTGTCAGGTTTTAACATGCGACAATTTAAAATCATAAGGTTGGAGGAGTTCACAGTTTCAATTTTAAAAAGGCTGACTCAGAGATTTTGTTAAGGTAAATTTTTTTAGTATTCATGCAGTAAACATTTTATTGCCATGGCCTACAAATCCGCAGGTCCCAGAAAAAAATTGACAACGGCAAAATTTTCAAAAGTAAGGAAAAATAAAAAAACACCCTAAATTTTATAAAAAGGTTCAAATAACAGGCCCAGATTGCACCAGCGTGTCCAATACTGGGCCAGCTGTAAGGACTTTGTGCTACATGTGCTTGTGATGTGCACTCAATGCACATAGTTGACAGAACAATTGCCCACTTCTTTTGAAGTTCCCAGGCAGACCGAAATTTTTTTGTAGGCCTGATTTAAAAAAAAAAAAAATGCACCGTATCACCAATGCCATAGGATACCGTGCACAACAAAAATTCTGGACCTTAATTTTTAAGAAAATTGTGATTTTCTATATGACAAACTTCGATTTGAGCTTAAAAATTCTATAAATTAAAAAAAAAAAAAAAAAAAAAAAAAAAAAAAAAACTGAATTTTTGTTTGAAGATTTAGTGCGCCCTATCGTAAAATCTCTTAGTCCGCCTTTAAACATGCAATGACGAATACATATACAGCCAGTGGCATAGCAATTGGGTATGTGGAGAGGGCAGGGGTTTCTCCCCTAGGCCCCCTTAGAACCACACCACTTGAATTGCTCCCAACTTTGGACAAAATTTTGAGTCAAATTATTGTAACAGGAATTTGGTCTCGTTTATAGCACACTTTGGAGAGGTCATGGGACGACTTGGGGTTTTTTGCTTTGGTACACCCTGTATACAGCATACATGTTCTTGTAATATTAGAATCTTGTCATGTGCACTTCAGATTTTCAAGAGTACCCCAATTTCCCCAAATTTTGTGATATTTCAATCTAGTTCAAGTACCCTATTTTATATTTTGTGGCTTGTTCTGAACTATGAAAAAAAAAAAACTTCCTTGTCCATGACATTTCATAAACAATTATTGTATGGAAAGACTGTCAAAACACTTGATTTTTTGGGGGGATAACCATGTTTATTGATGATAAGCCTGGTTTGTCACTGATTAACCTTGAATATCAGCTTGATAGACCCAATTTTGAGAAAAAAACCCTAATAGCATGATAAACCTAGTTTATCATATAGATATATAGGTTTTAAAAACCCTTGTTTGTTAGTTCATAAACTTGAGTGATCATTTGAAGCACCTAGTTTATTGAATTTTATTAAACCCCATAAATACAATACTATTTTCTCAACAATTTGTGGGTTTTTGAAAACTCCTAGTTTATTGATTCAATGAAACCACTGAATTATCAATTTGAAAAACCTAGTTTTTTTTGAATTTGATAGGTTTAATTAAAAAAACCCTTAATATCAAGTGATAAACCTATTTTTTAAAAAATTCGTAACTTTTTATTTTCAAATTGATAATCTTAGTTTTTTTAAATTTATTAAACAGGATAATCCAAGCAAGACTTTAATGGTAATTACCCACAGAGCCACTTAAATGACTGGCGGGTAACCCTGATACCTGTTCATGGTATATATCGGTCATCATGCATATGC